>JAKSZT010054399.1:16134191-16232477 GCA_026826555.1 Tolypeutes matacus
TATATATATATATATATATAAATAACATTTTTGTGAGCGAATACACATATATGCATATATATTTATATATCATTTTGCAAATGTTTATATGTATTGTGAGAATTTTGATTTTTACCCATAATAAAAAAAAAAAAAAAGAAAAAAAATATATATCTAGAACTGGAAAGAACTTTTCAGGAGTAATCTTAAAAAAAAAAAAAAGAAAGAAAGTTAAATATAGAATTACCGTATGACCGCTACTTAGTGTATACCCAAAAGTATTGAAAGTGCGAACCCAACAGATATGTGCACATTGATTTTCTTAGCATCATTTACAATTGCCAAAAGGTGGAAGCAATCCAAGTGTCCCTAAACTGATGAATGGATAAAGAAAATGTAGTATATACATACAATAGGATATTATTCTACAGTACAAAGAATGAAGTCCTCATATATGCGACAACATGAGTGAACCTTGAAGACTTTATGTTGAGTGAAATAAGACGTACACAAAAGGACAAATATTGTATGATCTCACTGATATCAAATAATTAGAATAAGAAAACTCATAGAGTCAGAATCTAAGATGTAGTTTACCAAGATATGGGGTGGGGATAGGGAATGGGAAGTTAAGGCTTAAAATGTACAGGTTCCTATTTGGAATGATAGAAATGTTTTGGTACTAGATGGTGGTGAAGGTAGAACAACATTGTGAAAGTAATCAACAACACTGAAATATATATAGCTCAATGTGGTTAAAAGGGGGAAATGTTAGCTTGTATGTAAAGTAACAATAAAACTTTTTTTTTTTTTAAATCCATGGAACTATACTATACAAACAGTGAACCTTAAGTTAAAACATGGACTGTAGTTAATGGTATAGTTATAAAAATGTGTTTTCATCAGTTGTAACAAATATTCCACACCAATGCGATGTGTTAATAATAGAATGGTATATGGGAATCTTGCATTATGAATGATTGTTCTGTAAGCCCACAACTTCTCTAAAAAAGTAAAAATTAATAACAGTTATTACAAATAACCTAACAAGGTTTGTCTTTGTGGCACCTAGTGGGTATCTTATCTACCTTTTAATTTTTTAAAAAAACCTGAGAATGTAAAATATATTTAAAGTTTAACCTGAGATTTGCCCTTTGAAATCACCAGGTGATTCAAATAAGTTATTTTAATACATTGCCCCTAACCTTTAGCAAAAAAGTTCTATTAATGGTTTTGCATATGTTTCCTTCCATTCCCCTCTTCTTTTTTGTACTTAATCCTGATCTATTCTTAGGATTTCAAAATTCTTTCACTAGCCTTCCTCTTTGTCACTAGTTCTTTAATTTACACATTTGGTTGGCTGGGTCCTATTACTCGGCCTACAAATCTATCCTATGTCATCTCCTTTGAGTAATTTATAACCTCCATAAAATGCCATGTAGAGGCACTTTTTTACATTTTTGAGTAATGGTGAGAAAGAATTGCCCTGGGAATCAAAAATCCAATGAGTCATAGATTATTTTGTTATTTATGACCCAGAGAGTGGTCATTGACAATATTTGGCAATTTTGCAGCTATGAAACTAGGCTATTGTGCTTTAGAATGTAATATATTAAGCAAATAAAACTCTTATTGGTAGTGGGTCCTGTTAAATCTGAGGAGCCACATGAGTTCCCGGCCGGTACAGCTGTGGAAGTTTCATAGTAGCCACATACATCTTGGATGTCTGGACACTGATATTTTACACTTACTTCATGGTTTTATTTATTCAGTTGCCTTTATATTCTCTTTTTTCCTCTTCTCTTTTAACAATTCGAGAAAAGTTGGATAAATGATGGGACCACAGGAAAAAACTAGATTTACTGGCACTTTTAATTATTTTTATTTTTATTTTTTTACTGGCACTTTCTCTTTAAGATGCTTGCTAAATTTAGAATCCTTAATTAACATTAAAGTTCACATGTAAACTAATGATATATAATATTGAGTATTTGAAAGCTTTTAGATGACCTGAATACTTCCCTTTTGACTCTTAGTAAAAATATTTTAATACTTATAGCCAAAATAGAATATCTGCATACCTTTATATTCTTGGTTATATTCTAAACAACCATTTTGGTTTAAGAAGTCATCAGATTTGAGTAGTGAGGGAGAAACCTGGAGAAAATAAAATGAACTTATGTTGAAACAACATAAATCCCTTTCATTAGACATGACATTTAGTAAATCCAGGCTGTAAAGAAACACCAGATGTGTTCATGGAAAATACTGATGTAAAATCATCTTTCAAATAAAAAGGCAATAGCCTAAATCTTATCTATATAGATATAAATAAAGGTAAATATGCATGTGTGTATGTATATACTTATACGCGTATAAATATATACACACACATATTTAAACAGAGCATGCACACAAGCAATCAAATATGAGTGAGCAAGCTTTGGATTTCTTTTATGAATTTTTAATTCAGTTATATCAGTAGAATTTTGTAATGTTGACTTCAGTTAAATAATTGATGGAGTTCTAACCACCCTTACTTTTTAATATACCGTTAGAGAAAAGAAAAAATCTTGAAATTCTCAGCAAAGTTAAGTTGATCTTTTTCAGAATAGTAAAGTTAGGCAGGACTTTTTTTTTTTTTTCTGGTAATTTTTAAGCTGGAAATTTACCTGTTTTGGTGTAATTATTATACATGTATATCTAACAACATCTAGGATTAGAGAAATTCAGTTTTATATTTACCAGTATGAAAACACTCTCAAGAAATTGGGTCTAAAGCCAAGTTGCAAAGATGATCAACAAGAAAGTTCTAAGAATGTCCTTTCAATTCAAAAGTAAATTCTGGATATTACACCTAACTATCCATTCTACACAGTCGTTGCTTCCTAATATCTCTGTGTAGAATAGAGGTTGGCATGTAGGACTCCAGTATGTGTGGTAAAAATGGCACTACTGAAAATAAGATTAGAAGAAATTGGACCAGTTACATGACCTTGAACTTAACCATGCCTCCTCTAAGCTCTCACTGCCATTTCACTCTGTTGTAATTTCCCATTTACTCTTCTACCCCCCTGATTTAACTGAAAGCTCTTTGCCATGTTTTTATGGACTATGTGTGCATTTCCTAATGTAGTGTCTGCTAAGTAGAAGGAGCATGCCTAAATGAAAGGAGAAGTTGCTGCTGGATGTTTTGATCCTACTTCTCATGACAACTGATGGTTCTCAGCCAGAAAATTATTGTGTTCTTTGGCTTTTTCTTATTAATTTATAAGAGACCTTCATGTAATATAGAAAATGAATTCCTCTGTCAGTTATGGGTAATGTGAATACTTTTTCCCAGTCTGTGGCTTGACTTTGCATTTCATAATAGCTTTTGATGAACAGCTTTTTTATTGTCCCGCTTATCTTTTTTTTTCTTTTATGATTATGTCCTCATTAAGAAATATTTGCCTACCCAAAGGTCACAATGGTATTCCATTTTCTTCAAGAAAATTTATAGTTTTAGCATTCACATTTAGATCTATGATATGCCTCAAATTAATTTTGTGTACGATGTGAAGTAGGAGTGGAAGTTCGTTTTGTCCTATATGGACATCCAGTTGTGCCAGAGATGAAGGGAGCTGCATAGGTCGGTAAAAATCTGTCATTGATTTTCAACTTTTGTAAGCTCAAGATCCCTGCTAATAGATCTCACTTACTATAATCTGTTCTTTGAATTTTAAAATATTGTGACTAAAACAAAACAATTGTAATATTGAAAATGCTTTTTTCAAAGCATACAAACTGCCCCTACTTTTCCTATCCCCCAATATTGAGATTCACTGGTCTAAGTGAAGACCAAAATGTACAGTTATATCTATATCATCATGATTGACTGTATCAGTAATTAATGCTTGAAGGGCTTAACAATGAGATTTCTTGTGTGATAAGTCTGGCACAGAGACTGAACAGTGGATATCAACTCTAAGGGAGAACCATTAGCTGATTCGTGAATTTGACTGGTATTTATGGTTCTATTTTTGAAAGATAACCATTGCTTAAGTAAAACTCCATGCTTCAATTATACATATCAGCATGTAAAAATATCAGCAGAGCCTTCTTACTGTTTTGGAATGTAAGAATCCTGAATTCTAACTTTGGCAAATTCAAATCCATTATAGGTCACTGAAGAATATTAATGATTATAATGACAGAAGACTTCAGTGCAAAAGAATAAAATGGAGTTGGAAATAGTGTTTTCCTAATTGGTTAATTTACAAATGGACCCGCCAGGCTCAGGCCTCAATTCATGTCTTGTGTGTGAGTATATGGGTGTGTGTAGGGTGTTTTGTGGATGGCTCCCATTCCCAAATACAGAGACGTTTTCTAACTTGAATTACATTTACAACATGAACCCTCATCCAAAGGAATCTGCCTCTTCAATCTAAAACACAGTTCTCAATTTATAAGAGAAAGTTCTCAATTTCTAAGAACTTTTAGTGGTATTCTATATTTTAAGTTGCCTATGATTACCAAGTACTAGGACCTATTTTTTTTGAAATAGGAATTCCTTCTTGCAAGCCCCTTAATTTGACTTTTGAATGGCTAAATACTTCTTCAAATTTATGAGGGACTAATTTGGACTTAGAACATTTTTTATATTCAGAGCCTTTTCATTATATTGAAGATACATAATAGAGGAGCCCAAAATCAGAAGCAATCTAAATGCCCTATACCAGTTTCTCTATTTTTGTCTCAGAATCCCTTTACACTCTTAAAAATTATTGAAGTATCCCTAAATGTTTTTGGTTATGTGGGTTATATCTATCAATATTTACCATCTAGAAATTATAACTGCAAAATGTTTATTTATTCATCTAAAATAGCCTGTTGTCATAAATAATATTTTAATGAAAAATAACTATTTTCCAAAACAAAAAGAATTAGTAAGAAGAGTGGCATTGTTTTACACTTTTGCAAATGTTGTTAATGTCTCATGTAATGGAAGATACCTAAATTCTCATGTCTGCGTCAACATTCCATCTCTTGCAATATCACAAATCAGGTCATCTCTAGAGAACTCCATTATACATTCATGAGAAAAAGAGAATGAAAAAAGGCATGATGTCTTAGTATTATTATAAAAGCAGTTTTGCCTTCATGGACCAGATGAAAGGGTCTCAGGGATCTCTGTGTCCCCAGGTCATATTTTGAGAACTACTGCCTTAAACTATTGGAATGGTTAAGCAAACTCCAAGGGAGCAATATAGCAGAATACCATATAGCCTTATAAAATGGTACATATGTGGGTTTTGTCAATACGTAGAAACATATTTTAATAATACATGCTCTGCCTACTTATAAAAATAGTGCATCTTATAGTATGCAAATGCATTTGGAACACAACAGGAAAAATAAAGATAAAGCATTAATATCAGACCACTTCAACAGCTTAACGTTGAACCATCTTAAGGGGCTAAGCTAACAAGTTACTTTATGGAAATTTAAGAATACAAAGATAGAACTATAAGTTCTATGTGAATGAACAGAGACCAATCAGCTCCAAAAATGAGAAAAATCAAAATTGAGACTCTGTCATAGACTTTGAGGTACATGTCAATTTCTCTTTGAAACAGAAAGCCACTCAACTGCTTTAGAAGGTTGGCTGCAGGATGCCTAGAGACCATTTTTTCCCTCCAGCAAAAGCTGTAAATCTGTTGAAGCACTTGGAAAAATATTCCATTGAGGTCCCAGAATTCTATGCCATAAAGTTTGGCAGAGATGACTTTGGTCTAGAAAAGAGTAATATATTTCAGCTGCCAATGAAAATGAGCATATGATGCTAAAGATTAAAACACACACAAAATAGAGTAAACAAACATTTCTGCCAGGTAAAAATGTATATCTATCAATAGGGATTAGAAATGAATTTTTAGTAAGTCTGCAGAATTTTATATTTATTGGCTTCTTCCTGTAAAGTATAATATATAATCAAGTCTGTAATTTGAAATGAAAGAGGATACATAAGAGATGTGTGTCTCTCTGGGCAGCAGTGAACTTGTCAGTTTCGTGTAATCAGTGGAGAGGCCCAGCAGGCACTGCATTTCTGACTCTCTGGAAAGGTTAGCATAAAGCCAGCAATGTTTACACAAAATCCTAGAAGTGACTGAGAGAAAAGTAGAGAGGGGCAGCAGAAGTAGAAGGGGCAGAAGACCACAATTACTGTAGGCAGGCAGGGAGGGGGACCAGCTTGGATATGGCAGAGGGGTCCTGGTGCAGTGGACCAATTCTTCCTTGCCAATTGGCATTCCAGGACCCTGCCAGGTTGTTTTAAGACTGCAGGAGTGGAAGGACTTCTGCTAGACACTTAGAGAACCAAGTCAGTGTGTGAAAGGTTAAGCCCTTTGAGTAGCCAGTGAGCAGTGGCCAGCTGAATGGTTTTTATGGTTCCCACTTCCTTATTGTAAATGAATTTATTAATCAAATTGACCATAAAACATTTAAAGAATCAAGACAATAAAGGCAACTACTGACAAAAGAATGGTTACAGTTCCATCTCAAAGTTGAGTAGTCACGTTATTCTTATAATCTGTTTTGTTTTCCTTGTGAAAGATCAAGTTATACCTTTCCTTTTATTGAATCCCCTAGGAATTTGGCAACTCTTTCGAAATATGTACTAAAAATCAGAGACACGAAATTACACCTGTGAGCTTAAAGCAGCAAAAATAATTTACTGACCTTATTCACCCCTTAAATTGCAACAAACTCTTTACTGTATATTTCCTGTACATCAAGTGTTGAGTTGGTTTTTACTTCTAAACCTCCCCTCCACTCTCTCCCACCTCATTTCCCCTCAGTGTAACTGAATACTTTCAGCAACTGGAGGCCCAAACAATCTTGTTAACTTAAAAGTTCTCTTTCAGATTTATTGACCAGCAGACTTACACAGGGTAAGTGTTGATCAACACCTCACGGGTATTTCTTTAATTATTGGGCTGGCCTCTCCAGGGCCTAATAAAAATTTGCAATGTGAGTTAGTAATAAAGTAACTATTATTTTTATTTATTTCTTTTTCGGGGAGGGGGGTATTTTGGTTTTTCTAAGGGAAGCCTCAACCTTTAGCCATAAATTATAGCTGTAGCTTTGATAATACTGTGATTGAACAATAAGGTCTCAAGGGCTGCTCACTGAAAGAGATTAGACTGTAATTAAACTACACCATAAGTAAGAAGGGATGGAAAAAAGGAAAAAAATTTTGAAGTTTTCATAAAGCAGAAAAGGAATACATTAACTGGTGTTTACAACCCAGAGACGGTTTTGCTTTCTCAACTATAAAACAGTCTTATTTTTAGCAAGCCAAGGTTTTGCAAGAATGCTGTATCAATCCCACAGTTCTGTTCTTTGAAATAATTGCACCAAGCTGGTCCCAAATCAGCAGTAACTAACTGAAAATCAGGAGGGAAACATTTCTCAAACATACACTGCTGATGAAATTTGCCATAACACTATGAATTATGTAGGCTGCCTGCATGAAGTTCCACATAATGGGAAAAAAGAATTTAACTAGATCTTAATTGAACATACAGCTACATAATATCCTTTTGTTTAGGCTCAAAAATGGATTTTTTTTAAACCTCCTTATCAGCGCAGCTATTAAATATTGTGGCTCTCCAGCTATCAGTCTCCGATCAGCACAGTTAGTGCATTTTACCTTCCAAGGAAGTGCACTTTGAGCCAGCTGGAGCACGAAAAATGTAGGAGCTGGAGAAAGTCATAATTGAAACAGGCGACTGCTTCAGTACAGACAGGAAATAAAAGGAAGGCTGGGCCCTTCAATGGATTAAATTAGATGTTTCAAATTCAGACAGTATCAGGAAAAAGAAGACTTATGTTAGAGGGGGAAAAAGGTAACAGTAAGTTCATTCAGCTGAAGGCCTCCTCCTCCCCTCCTAACACATGTTTTTGCTGGAATCTCACTGGGCTGCACTGTGGGGTAGAAATCGCACAGGCGGCTCTCTCTGCCAAACAACAGAGCAGCAGGTTCCTGTGTTAGTGTTACACTATCCTTTCCCTCCTGCCTGCCCTCTCTCTTTCAGAGTCCTTTGGTATTCTGTTTCCATAAATTAGGCGTGAAATTATGTTGGGCTGAGGATACATGATTTCAGCTGTTTTATAGTTGGAAAGGAAAATCTTTTAGACCTAAAGCAAAAACATTTTTTTAAATATACTTCCTGCCTATTAGTTTGAGATATGCTTATTATAGAAAATGCTTGCTTTGTAGAAACTTTCTTTTTTCTTTTTGATCTCACAGAATTCTGTCTTGTCCTTCAGTTCAATTCAAGTAGTATTTATTACGTACCTGCAACATACAAGGCCCTGAGCTAACCAGTGTCTCTATCTTTGTATTTTCATTAAGACAATATTAACATTTGTGCTTATGCAATTCATATTTTCACATGAAGACCTTTGTGAAAAATATTTTAGGAAGCAGATTTCATTTTACATTGGAATTATCTACTGAAACTTTTTCAGCATTATTTTTAACTTATGTTGTGCTGTAGGTGACATCTCAATTTTTCTATTTAAGCAAATATGACCTTTGTTTAACACAATTTGCTTTAAGCATCCAGCTCCAAAGTTTGTCATTGGCAGTGCCTGAGACGTCATCACTTTGTAAGGCTAGTGCCTAATTCCTCCACATTATCGCATCCAATGTCGTTTATATAGCAGGTGGAAAGGTAGCATTCGATGTGGTGTTTATTAACACATTGCAAAATTCACCCAGTTTGAACTACTGTAGCCCTCCATTGTCCCCTTAAGAAAGCTGATAAAGTTAAACATGAAGTGGTTAGAATCCTAATTTTAAAAGTTAAAAATGCCTTTGTTTCCTATTGTCTATGGCTCTCTGTGTTAGTAAACTGTAGTTAGTTTGGGGGAAGCGTAGGGCTGGGCCCAGGGCTGCCCACCAGAAACCGCCTCATTGCCCAAGTGGACTCATCCAGTTAAGCCCTGAGAGCCCTCTGCTGCTTTTCCCCTGCCTCTCAGAGGGGTGGTAAGGAGGGGAGTGAATACAGCCTGGGAGGGGGTTTTGCATGGAAAATGTGGTGGGTTACTTCCATCCCAGCTGGACAGCTTTATACAGCCATAAACCTTTACTGCTGTATTAAGGTTCCATTCAGAGGACATGAATCTCTTGTATTCATGGTCCAGCAAAACTGTTACTAATTACTTATCTACTAAACAGCTACTAGGATTGGCAACTTGAACAGCAGTAGCAAAAATCTCTGAACTTCGTAGGGAAGATGTTCATATAAAAGCATAGCTTTCATTTTTTCAAAACTCAAAGGAGCAAACCAGAAATGTATACTTGTGTCCCCCATAAAGGCCACCTCACATAGCTTCCTCATGGAGACCATATTTCTCCCTTCCTGAGAAGTAAAATTTCAACATGAATCTCAAGGAATGAGGACATTTACAGGGAACTCTGTTTTCAAAGCTCAGGCCAGCTGTTCTGACCTCTAGTCTCAGAGTCAGGGCTGAACCGTCCCTGGAACACTGTCCTGGGAAGAGAGCAGTGTACTCCAGGGTTCACTTCTCAAGAGCAGGGATGAGGTAGGAGTTGCCTGCTGCTGAGACTTGTCACATCCACAGTCCTAAACCAGGACTTATTTCAGAAATTAGCAATCTCCAGAGCCCCTTTTTTAGAAATTCTTCCCAGAAGTTTGCTCATAATATCTTGACATCTGTTGGCTTGCAGTGTTCTTGGAGCCCACACCCATGTCTACATTCATATGCATGCCAACATCCACTTATTGATACTGTTTGACATGGCTGTGCCTTCCTTACCCAGGTCCAAAGGAGTTGGTGATTATTGTGCAGTACCCTAAAGAAATGAACATTGTTAGGAATCATAGGAACACCATGCTATTCATAAATGTCATCTCATTTTGCCCTCAAAGTCACCTTCCTAAGAAAGATTGGCATTTTTACCAAAGAGTAAACCAAGAGTTTAGAGTTAAAGGAATTTACCCAATAGCAATGCAACTGGTATGTGGATTTGCCAGGATTCATGCTTAAAGTTCTCAGCATCTAAAATGTCTTCTATTTCCACTACATCACTTTACTTAAGCTAGACCTTATTTGCTTTGAAAACCCAGATTGTGTTGCAGGAGATCCTGTTGTTCAGAAGGAATAATTTCCAGGGATCACCACCACATGGACGTCATCAAGTAGCCATAATCAAGATGGAAAGGGAGGATTGGTAGGCAGCCAAGGTCAGCCCTGCCCAATGGAATCTGTTATCATTCCTTGGCATTCCCTTGGCTCCTACTTAATTCCCCTACAGTAAAACTCTGAATCATTGAGACCATGGCAGCTAGACTTTTGTTAAAATAATTGACACTAAGGTATGAATGACCCTTGATGAGCTTAATCCTTGATGAGTTTATTAATCCAAATAAATCTACAATGGATTGTGTGAGGAGATATTTGAAATAGTGGGTGGGCTTTTTTGTCTGTTCAAAGAGGGAGTCCCCAAATTAGTATACCTAGGAATAAAGCATATGGAATTTGTTTAATAGGATTTAACTGTGGAGTCCATTGAATGTTAATAATAGCATACAGTGTTCGATGAAGAGCACACTTTATGTCCATGAGTTATCTCTTCCAGACTCTCCCTCCAATTTTATTCTCCCTCTCTGCCCACCCACAACTCTCTAGGCAGTTTCTCTTGACTGCCCTCCTTTGCCTCCCATCCTCTTTCCATTGTAGGGTCTTGAAACATCTGTTATTCTAGAATGTGACAAAGGAAGAAAGGAGAAACAGAGTTCTATTTTCTTGGCTTCCTTAGCACCCTACTTTAATAATAATGAAGACCTGTAGACTTAAAAGTCTATCTTGATTATACTTTTCCTATTGAAAAGTATATACCCATCAAAAGTATCAGAATTTGAAAATGAAAACTAAACCAAAGGGAAGTGGTCTAAGTGCATTGGGCTGTGGGTCAAGTGTAACACCCCAACCGTTCTTAAAGGGCATTATGTTGCTAAAGCTTAGAACTTTTTAAACATATGCAATCTTACACAACATGTCAAGATCACGCTTTTTTTTTTTTTTTTCATTTTTTTACTAGAGAAGTTGTGAGTTTACAAACAATCATGAATAATGTGCAGAATTCCCGTACATCACCCCTCCACTAACACCTTACATTGTTTCAGAACATTTGATAAAAGAACATGATCATACTGTTACCACTAACTATGGTACATAGCATACACTTGGTGAATTTTTCCATATACCCCCTGTTATTAACACTTATGAGTGTATTAGTTCATGAGAGACCACTCCCATATTTGTGCTGTTAACCACAGCCAGCTTCTGCCACATGGTTCACTGTGTTATACAGTCCTATGCCTTATACATTCTATCCAAAGTGTACACTTACTGGCTCTCACATTCATCACAGAGTTGAAGGTCACTCGCTCTTATCATTGGATATTAAATCCGTGACAAATCTGAAATTCTAAAGAGAAGCTCTGTTTCAATATCTGAAATTGAGGGGAAGAAGGAAGGAATGGCAGACCAATCTGCCAGTGGAAAGCACTGGGTGTGGCCAGCTCCCAAGCAGCCAGTGGGACTCATCCATCTCACAGCACTGGCCCCCATTCTTACCACACACCCATCTTCCTGTCTCTCCTCCACCAGATCCATCTTCCTGGCTCCACACCCCTTCCTTCTCTCATCTCTGAACTAAAAGATATCCTGGGAATGTTTAGCGATAAATGTTTTGAAAGTTAGTATTTGAAAATAAGGACTGGTGATTAAAATGCCTCTTTTTCTGGCTCTTGAAGTATCATCTGGGTGCAGAACAACATACCTGAAACAGAAGTCAGTTTGGGGGTTAGTAAATTTTTATTTGTGTCCAGCTTCTTGACTTAATCAAATTCATGTGACTACTTCCCACAAATAAGAAGCATGTTTTGAAACCAGCAAAATGCATGTTTGTGTTGCCACTGATGTGTCACAGCCTGCAGTTCTCACCCCCATGTAGGTGTCAACAGAGCTGTCTCTGCCTCCCAAAATATGGTATATAATATGTGCCAAAACCAGAAAATGTGATCTGATTGCAAGGAAGGTGCTGGCAAAACAGAACTTTATAGTGCTGGGTTCTATTTGACATTTAGGGGACATTCACTTGGAGGATTCCCAAACTTATAATCCATCAACAAGTAGAAGAATGATCTCTCCTGGTGCTTCGGTGGTTTCCTGGCTGCAGGAGAATTATAAAGCCATACACCTCAACATGCTCCTTAGTCACGTTCCAGCTACAAGATACTGTTCCAGAGCCACCTACACAAAGGATTTGCACAAGACTTGGTGGTTCTACAGGTTTTGTTCTTACCTGAGAAGAAATAAGTGTGGGAAGATTTTATTAATACAGCTTTGAAACTCTGGTTTCTTTTAAAATTACATATTACAGTAACTTATTGGGAAATCATAACGGAGTGTTGGACTTGCATTTTGCATAGATGCCTTTCAAATCCTTAAGTTTTTCCCCTGAGATGTGTGTGTGTGTGTGTGTACTTGATTGCTTTGTAATTAGAAATGAACTTAAAATTCAAAATTTAGGAAAGCTTGCACTCCTTCCGTATGGAGTCTCACTTAATGAAATTTCTAGAGCTGTAAAATTTGTACACATCTGAAGGTGGTATAAACTGGATTGAAACCAAAAATGGAAAAATATGAAAACTTCGCATCTTTTGACTACCATGTAAAAGAATCACAGGGAGGGCATTTTCCAGCAGTACTTTTGAGTCCATACAACCAGGAAGTAACTATGTGACATTCCTAGCATTAGTACTGAAAAAATGGATGAAACCAAATTAGAGTGCCCTGCCTGTCATCAAAGCACAAATCCCCTGACATGTTAGCCAACTTGGTGGTGGTAGACTCCAAGGCATGGGAATGATGACACAGAAGGCGCTGGAGTTATTATGAATGGGACACCAAATAACGCTCCAGGCCCCTTTCCCTCTGCTCCGTGTGGATGGTGCCACTCGGAGCATCACTCCAGATCATGAACTCTGGAGCAGAGAAATTCTCCCAGCTGAGAAATTCTGCACACATCTCTTAAGTTATTTCTATCTCCATTTGTAAAATGAAAATAATATATAAAATCTTGGAACAATGTCTGGCATTGTTAATATTTTACATTAATAACAGTGATGACAGTGATGATGATACTGACATGCACTTGCCACTGTGCTTTACATCATACAAATCACAGCATCACAAACCACTTCCTCCAGAGGAGCACTGAACCTCATAGAAAGTCAGCATAGATAGAGACAAATGCATTATATTTTTCACCTAAGCCAAAGAGGAAAGTGAGAGAATTCTTTTTACCCTTTATCACACACGGAATGTATCAGATACACCTGTGCTTTTAGCGTGCTAGCTATAAAATTTGTAATTATCCTTAAGCATAGCAGAATTGTAATCTAGTGATCATATAATGTGGGTATCATATCATCCTTCTTCCTATTTTCTTGAGCCATTTGAATAAGCATTTCACATCAGAAGCAAGATACCTTTTCTGTGCTTTACTATTCTTAGCCAGTGGGTAAAGAAACCCTATGAGCATATGAAGTGGGTAAAAATCACTACAGTTTCAGGAAGCAAGATCTTTACTAAGTGCCAAGGGAAGGAAGCCTTATTCTCTGCTTCCTAAAGATTTTTCTACTAAAACATGGTAAGCATTTGGATCAAAAACACAGCAAAATTATCTTTTTATATTTCTTACATTTAATTGAAGAGGGGAATCTGTGAATTATTATGTTGCTAAAGGAGCAAATATGTGTAGGAGTTCAATAATTCAAAATTGAAATAAAATTTAAAGGTTGTGATTTAAGAAGTTATTTTATCCCAAGGAAATTTTCCAAAACAGTATCAAATCTGAAATCCCAAACATGGCTTGATAATAAGAGCACTTGGGGAGTGTGATGGTTAGTTTTTTATGTCAACTTGGCCAGGCCATACTACCCAGTTATTTAATCAAACCCTAATGCAGATATTGCTGTGAAGATATTTTGTAGATGTGATTAACATCTACAATCAGCTACATTAAGTTCATCTTACCTCAGTAATGTCAGTGGGCCTCATCCAATCAGTTGAAAGGGCTTAAAAAAAAAAAAAAGAGTTAACTGGAGAAGAAAAAAAACTGCCTCAGTGATACAGCATCAACTCTTGCCTGAGTTTCCAGCCTGGTGGCCTGAGCTACAGATTTCATATCTAGTCCCCATAATCACATGAGCCAGTTCTATGAAATCAATATCTTTATCTATTGATCATTCGCTCAATATGTATGTTTATGTGTATGTGTGCTGTGTGTCTTCTATTGGTTCTGTTTCTCTGGAGAGCCCTGAGCTTTCTAAAGTTACAGGTTGCTAGTTCCACTCTCCAATTTAGCTAATTGCAGTCTGCAGGAGTGAGGCCTGAGAATTTGTATTTTTTAAAGCACCCCCAAGTGATTCAAAATATACATGGTAACAAATATACTTTATAACTTGGATGAGCTTCATTTTTCATCCTATTTTATACAAAAATAAATTTCATACATTTTTTTGAACATGTGCTTCTCTTATGTATCTTCCTATAAGATAAAATGACCAGGGATCCCCACTCTCTGTAAGCCTATAAGAAGAAAATTGGGGGTGAAGTAGACTTCCTGAGCAAGTGTTCTAGAGCCTCTTCTCCCCAGGTCCTAGCAATGGTTCACAGTCACAGAACCACCATGGGGCTTGCAGTCATTATTTAACAGAGAAGTAGACCATACCCCCATGCTTGCACTTAGAGATTAACAAGTTCTGACTGAAGCCACAGCTCTGGTTACCATGTTCTCTTTGGTTACAGACATACTGCTAATCTGGCAGAGTATGTAGGGAAAAAAAGGGAAACTGTGGGACCCTTCCTTCATCCCACCCCAGGCCCCCTGGCTATTGAAAGCAGGGATACTTTAAATGGAGATTATGTACATATGATAAATTATTAACTTTCATCTGAGAGCTTCTTTAGGGTCATGTTGCAATGTTTCTTCTTTAAATTAAAGGTTAATTGAGTGCTTGTAATAAAAAAAAAAGTTGATGACTGTTAATGTGAATCAACTGCTTTCAGAATAACAACATCTATTTATATGTTCTTTAAACTGTAAAGCTCATTCCACTATTGAAGCATTTTATGTGGATTTCGTGTTTTGACGTACTTGATCTTCACATCTCATTTGAATTCAAGGCATAGTTCATACTAATTTGCCTATTTATCACTGCATGATTATTTTTAAATTTGAAAGTTTTCTTGCAGCTTTTAATTGTTTTCCAATGAGGAAATATAGTTAATGGGATATGTGTCAATCTTCTTTCTAATAGCCAATTTAAATATATATATATATATATATATATATACACACACACATATATGAAAAAAGGGATTGGAATTTTCAGAAGGAAAATATGTAGTTAGACTCCACACATTTGTTAAGTATGTAGGTTTCATTTAAGTAGTAAGACTCATGATGTACATTTGTGTAATTCTGATGCCCCGTGGGAGAGGGTTCCTTAAAAATCAAAGAAGTCTCTACCTCAGAGTTAGCATATAGAAATCTTTGTATGAGAATACATTCATTTAACCACTTAGGATATTATTAATATCGAAATATATTTAGTCTGGAATCAGAGATTCCCTTCTCCTTTTAAAAGATTCCAAATTAATTTTATATCTTTGAAATAAGAGTGCTAAGTATACCCTATTTAATGTATGAAGATCCTTCCACTAAATGCATAGAACTTTTAATCAATCTATAAAATGATTTTGATACTATTGCTAATATCCAGAGTTCATAGGTAAGTTTGAAAATTGTATTTACTCATTCCTTCCTCCAAGGCAATATTATTAACCTTACTCTTTTATGAAATCAAACTGAAGCCGAACTCTCCCAAAGCAAGTGCATTTCCAGTAACTTCTTGGTAGCAGATCCAACCTCAGATTCTGACCTTAAACATAGAACCATCATAGCTGGTCACTCCATGGCTTCAGCTACCAAACACCCAGCTATCTGGAAAATGCCCCAATTTCCTTTCCCTGTGATTTTTGCTGTGTTTATCCAAATGTTTTACACTGCCTCAGCAGTTCATGCGGTGCTGCAGTTTTCCAGGTTTTTATCTCGATGAATTTGTCTTAGGGAATATCTTAGATTGAGAAATCCTTAGAGTAGAGTAGATCTAAATATAAAGAAAGAGTATTTGGAATGAAATTATTTAATTTTGGACATCTCCAAGGGTTTATCGTAAAAAAGAACCTACTAGGGTATTGGTTATGCTTTTGGTAAAGTGACTGGTAAACCACTTCCAAAGGTTATAGGATAAACATCTCATATATATCAAAGCATTTCTCTTTTGTTGTTGTTGTTCTTGTTTTTTGTTTAGTTTTGTTTTCCTACTCATTAAAACGTAACCTAATGAGTTCATTGTTCATTACCCCATCCTTTGCTAGAAATAGCTATCTCCTGTCCATTTGAGCTACTACCACATAAGCATGTAAAGCTCTTTCCATTATTTCATTTAATGCCATCATTAGGAAAAACTTGTCCTGCTAGACCCAGGCACATTATACTTAAGCTGAATACAGACATCTTTTACATTTTTGGCTTAGAACATTCAAACTTTCTGTACTTTTACATCTTGGGTATTTGGGAGAAACTCTGAAACAGAATTATGGCAAAGAATTTGTGTGTACTAAGAAATACTAAACAAAATGAGAGACCGAGAATTCAGGTGACTATAAAATTGCAGAGCTAGAAAAGGAAAAGATAGTAATTATCCCCTAGAAGACTTTTAACCTTTGGCATTTTAAAGTAGGAAGATTAGCTGCCTTCACAATATATGATACCTATCATGTCTGCATGTGAGGTACCCCAGTCTTCACCTGGGATGGTTCAGAAGCATCCAGGATTCCTGGAATGGTGTCCATTCTCTTGGCCCAAGGGCAGACTTATCAAGTCCATGGCCAATTTTAAGGCATAGTCAGTTTTTTATTTCATGAACTTCTAGAAAGAAGTCATTTATAGTTTCCATCCTGGTTCAGACAAACTTAAAGAAACATGGGAATTTACCAGTTTATCTGAATTTCTTATAACTGTTCCAAAGGCAGCTGGAACTTGTAGGCCCACTGTAATAGTCATGGTTCTCCCAGGAAAGAGAACCAAAAAAGAGATATCTGCAAATATTATGAGATTTTTATAAGAATTGTCTCATGTGACTGTGGGAGTGGGCAAGTCCAAATTTGATAGGGCAAGCTTCAAGCTGGAAACTCTAATAAAGGTTTTTGATGACTTCCACAGAAGTTGGCTGGCCGAAGTAGAGATGGAAATTCTCTCTTCTGACTGCTGAAATTATCACTTCTCCTTTTAAAGCCTTCAGCTGGCTTGGATGAGACATCTCTCATTGTTGAAGGCAGTCTGCTTAGTTGATTGTAGATATATTCAACCATGAGTGAAATCAATTTACTGATGATTTAAGTCCACGAAATATATTCACAGTAACAATGAGGCCAGTTCTTGCTTGACCGAACAACTGGAAACCATAACCTGACCAAGTTGACACATGAACTTAGCCATCACACTCACCTTAACCCATATCCTTAGAACAGCCACATGGGTTCCTAAAACCATCCTAGAATAGAGGAGTGTATCACAAATGCATAATCATTCTATCATGGGTTCTGAGACTCCCATAACACACGGGATATCTGGAAATTTACAATGACCCAGGAAAATTATAAATGGGCAAATTGCCCCCAGAAGAAACCTCAAGAAGTCATTAGCTCAGACTGGAAGAGATCCCTGTTGGAGTGAGTGTAGCTAGAGAAAGGGATCAAGAACTAAGTCCTGGAGCATTCCTAAGATTATGGATTAGAAAACTAGAGAATAAATTTAAAAGTGCCATCATCTAATGAGACTTTTGTAATGAGAGTAGAGGGAAAAGAGAAGACCTGTTTTAAAGGAGATAATTTAATAAGCAAATTTTCTATCAAGTTTCAAATTTTCCAAATTATGAAGGTTTTCAGTAGTTGCAGTTGGGGACTTTGTAGGTATGATTAAGTTAAGGATCTTGAGATGGAGAGATTATCCTAGATTATCTGGCTGGGCCCAATGTAATCTCAAGGGTCCTTAGAAGATAATGGCAGTAAAAGAAAATAATAGCATCTATCCCATTGGGTAGTTATAAAACTGTGCCTGGCACTTTGGAGGCATTCAAAAAATGTGAGCTTTTGTTTTTAATTATTAGTATTATTAGGTCTTCTTCTTGACAAGAGTAGCTTGTCTAATAACTCTTAAAGACCCTGCAAGTTTCTTCCTGAGCTATCATACTGGAATGATGCGGTTTGTGTTTGATCTGCCAAAAAGTGAGTAGGATTGATAAAATTGACAGAGAAAGAGGTTTTCAGGGTGACCTTGAATATGAGAGAAGTCTTTTATCAAAGTTAGTAAGAAGTTCAATAAATGCAAACCATGTGTTTAAGAACAGAAAAACATATCCTTATGGATACAAGATGGAGAAAATTATAAATATATCAGAGGACCACAACTAGTTTTTAATTATAAAAGCTAGTAAATATAAAGATGATATTATTTGAACAGGCATTAAATTATATGCCACTCTTAAATGCTAGCATAATATTTAACTCTGTTAACAGCAGTAAGATGCAGTAAAAAAAAAATAATTTTTTTGTATGGGTCTCTTTAATCCATTGAGAGAGATGAAAGAAAACCCAGAAATCTAAGACAATTAATTAAAATCAAACATATAATTTTTAAAGAGTTAAAATTAGTCGTCCTAAAGTAGAGTCCCAAGGTTACAGTAACAGCATTTGATCCAAATGGAATGTTTTTTCCTTTTTCTTTTTTTAAGGAGGTCCAGGGATTGAACCCAGGACCTCGTACATGGGAAGCAGGTGCTCAACCACTCTCCCAAATGGAATTTTGTTACTTCTTGACCAGATAGATTGAGGGCTGGCCCTAAATTAGAGGTTTGGGGAAGAGGAGAATTCTGAGCTCTTATTCTCTTCCCTAATGATGCCATCACCAGTTGCCTTTTATTGCCTCCCCTTCATTGCTGGTTAAGTATGGAATCAACCTCTTCCTTTCCTTTGCCATTTTCATCAGATCTCCTCAGGCATTTATGCCTGGGAACCCCAGGATAGTCACAGCATGCTATGAATTAACGGACCTGTGCCTCTTAGGAACCAAGAAAAAAGTCCCCAAAATGAGACCAGTCTTGTGCTGCTGCCCCTCTCCCTTCTTGCATTTTAACTTTGAAGACATTAAAGAAACCAGTAAAGTACGAATTGCAAACAAGGCTAAGGCATTCTTCATCTGTGTACTTTCTCTCTGGATCCTTTGTCTCTGTTCCCCCATTACTTTCCCTCCCTGGGTCTGAACCTTGTATCACCCTTCCTACAGCCTTAGGTCGTCTTCTGGTCCTTGCCTCTGTCTCCCTTAATTCTGACTCACGGTTTCCTCGCTGTGCCTGGTTCTGGCAGGTTTGCCAAGCCTTTACTCATTGCATGTTCTAACCTCTAGTTATTAATATTCCAATTTGACATCTGGGTAACTGAGACTTAAATATTGCACAGGTTAGCAAGAACAGGCAGAGCTGGGATTCAAGTCTGTCATCCTCAAGGTTCTTTCCACTCTACCATACTGCCTTCCCAATTAATTGGACCTCTTTTACCAAGTAGAAGTCTACATTTCGATTTTGCATACATTCCACTTTTTAAAATGATGTGTCAGCCACTGTAACCTTAGGGCTAAAAGTTGACAAAAGTGCATGTGTCCCATATAAAAAAAAAATTCCAAACAAAATTTTACTCTTTATCTACTCATTTCAGGAAGCTTATGAAATTTTCTTTGGCTTTATTTTTAAATTAGTCTAAATTCTATTTTTAGTATCCAGAAAAATGTCTTTGTACCTTCTCCACATAAAAAATATTTCAAGTACTCAGGGCTTGTTCTCCTTCCTTTTTCATGTATTTGGTTCTAAAGATTTTATGTATTTAATTTTGTTGAAAATAAGTCAAGGCAATTAATGTTTAAATTTAATAAGAAAATTAAAATCCAAAGAAGCATCTCAAGATATGTTTTGACCTTCATTATAAGGGAAATTCCCATTAACGGCAGCCAGGACTGAACACCGATAGAGAATGGAGCCTCTTGTTTTCAGAGATGGGCTTATCACATGGTTAACAGCTGGGATTGATGTGGAACCTCATTAAATAAAACAGCAGTCACAGCCCCCTCCTGCTGTAATACACTTGGAGGTATAGTACCTGAACCTTTCCACTCCTGACTAGTCTTTTATACTTTGTGCTCTGTCTCTCTCATTTTCTGACTTGTTCTTGACATTTTCTGACCTCACAGTACTTTTATTATTATTTTTATTGCTACTATAACAATGATAACTTAAGGGCCTGATTTATATGATGGCAACCTAGCCAAGGGGGAGATTAAGGCATGCCCCAAAAACATGCAGTAAATGTTCAAGTCTATTAGCCTTTCATTTTTATTAAGTGGGAAACTTTACTTTTGTTTTGGCAAAACTGAGTTTGGAGAGTCATAAATAACTGCAGGATTGTATTTGCTGATAGGCACATTGCTGCACTTACATAAGCAAATGAACTAATGGAGAATTCTCAGTGTAATTATAACTGATAGATCCTAGAAGGACAGTCAACTCATTCAATTTTATTTTGTCTTTTGAGTATTTGGTAGACTGTCTCTTTCCAAAGTAATTGTAATTTTCAGAGTGGTAAAAATGACAAATTTTCAACAAATTTCCTTAATTATGAATAATTTCAATATGTAATTGTCTCACTTGAGAGATTCAAGAGATACTGCTTTCACAAGAAAAGCCAATCTCCTGTGAGGTGGGTAGCATTGCTCTGTGCATCATGCCCCAAAGGCTGTCACCCCTGCTGGGCTCAGTCCCCACACCTGCAGCATCCGAGCAACTGTACGCCCACCAGTACAGAATGTGGCAAGTTTCTGAGCCCTAGAGAATGGGAAGACCCACAAGATGGACTAATTCTGGGTCTCTGAATCAGTACATGGAAGGCCATCTTTAAATACCCAATTGAATTGACAAGAGTGAGAATAGAGAGAAAATTCTATTGTGCTCAAAGTTGACTGTTCGGTACTATAGCCACTAAACATGTGGCAAGCGAGTACTTAAATGAGGTTAGTCTGAACTAAGATGTGTTGTAAATGTAAAATACACACTGGATTTGAAAGTGCAAAAAAAAGAATGTATAGTATCATTAATAATTTTTATATGGATTACATATTGTAAAGATAATATTTTGGGTATATTGTTAACCTATATTATTAAAATTAATTTTTTCCATTTCTTAACTTTTTATTGTAGTAGCATACATGTAACTCAAAATTTCCCATTTTAACCACTTTTAAGTATACAATTCAGTGGTATAATTACATTTGCAGCATTCTACTATCATCACCAATATCCATTACCCAAACTTTTTCATCACTTCAAACAAAAACTCTGAACCCAGTAAACAATAATTTTCCCTTCTTCTCCTCTACCCGCAACCCCTTATAGCCTCATCTACTATTTGTCGCTATGAAGTTTGTGTATTCTAGGTATTTTATAAGCAAGATCATATAATATTTCTTCTTTTGTGTCTGGCTTATTTCCCTCAACATGATGTTTTCAGGGTTCATCTGTGTTGTTGCCTGCATAAGAACTTCATTCCATTTTATAGCTAAATAATATTCCATTGTGTATATGTACCACATTTTATTTATCTAGTCATCTGTTGATGGACACTTGGGTTGCTTTCACCTGTTGATAATAGTGAATAATACTGCTATGGACGCTGGTGTGCAAATGTCTGTCTGAGTCCCTGCTTTCAGTTCTTTTGGGTATATACCAAGAAGTGGGATTTCCAAGTCATATGGTAATTCTACATTGAATTTTCTGGGGAACTGCCAAACGGATTTCCACAGTGACTGCACCTGTGGCATTGTTTACAATGCCAACAACAATGTATAAGGATTCCAATTTCTTCTCATCCTCATCAATATGTGCTATTTCCTGTTTGTTTGTTTGTTTGTTTGTTTAATAATAGCCATACTATTGGGTGTGAAATGATATCTCATTGTGGCCTTTATTTGCATTTCCCTGAGGGCCAATCATATTGAACATCTTTTCATGTGCTTATTGGCCATTTCTATATCTTCTTTGGAGAAATGTCTATTCAAGTCTGTTTCTTTTTAAGTTTTTAATGTGGCCACTAGAAAATTCCAAATGACATATGTAGTAGTTGACATATTTCCAATGGACAGTGCTTTGTTAAGACATTGTGATTTCAGGGCTTCTCTGTTACAGCAGCAAGCGTTATCTGAGCTGATATAAAGGTGTTGTTCAAAAGTGTATTTTTTTGTGGACTGGCAAACCAATTGGATAATAAGATACTATTATGCTGTTTTCTTTCTTTTTTTTTAAGATTTATTTATCACACCTCCCACCCCCCGCGCCCCCAACCCCCATTGTTTTGAGCTCACTGTCTGCTCTCTGTGTGTTCTTCTGTGTCTGCTTGTCTTCTCTTTAGATGGCACTGGGAACCTATCCTGGGACCTTCCGGAGTAGAGAGAGGCGCTCAATCTCTTGCACTACTTCAGTTCCGTAATTTGCTGTGTCTCTCATTGTCTCTCTTCTGTGTCTCCTTTCGTTGCGTCATCTTGCTGCACCAGCTCTCCACGCAGGCCAGCACTCTGTATGGGCCAGCACTCCTGCGTGGGCCAGCACTCCTGCATGGGCCAGCACTCCTGCGTGCGCCAGCACTCCATGTTGGCCAGCATCCTTGCGTGGGCTACCGCTCTGCGTGGGCCAGCTCTCCACTTGGGCCAGCTCACCATGTGGGCCAACTTGCTTTTTTACCAGGAGGCCCGGTGAATCGAAACCCAGACCTCCTATGTGGTAGATGGGAGCCCAATCACTTGAGCCACATCCACTTCCCACTGTTTTCTTATAAATTGATTTCTCCAGAATGAGATGCTATCCATGTTGTTAAAACTTAAAAGTAAGCATTTTTGAGTATAGTTTTTCTGTGCTGCCATTCGAAAATGAGAAAGTTCTACAAGATACCAGCAGGGTATTCAGTTGCCATGTCATGGTTAACTGAGGCCTGGTAACAAAACCTACTGCAACTGTATATAGTATTATGACTTTCATCTGATAAATTATTTTTGTAGATACTGTTAGAATTTCTTAGCCCGCCATCTATAGCTCTGTTTGTTTTGTTTTGTAATACCCCTTGCTGAAATTTTATTGAGAGTATAAAGAAAAACATGTTTTTAATTTTGTTTTTCAATTATAAGCCATTTGGATTTGTTATGGACAGACCAAGTGCTTTATTAATTACATATGTACCCTGTTTGACTAATATAACTCTTCACTAGAATATAATGGGTCACCGTCTTAGGACTTCAAGGTATTACCGCAGCTTTAGCTATCATATTTTCATTTTGATTCTTGGCCTAATTAGACTAAAAAGCCACCTTTTATGATTTCTTAGAGAGAAATTTATAACACAGATTGTTTCTATATCAAAACTACACTGGAAAACTAAGTAACTTCTTTCCTTTTGAAAGCTTTCTGAATAGTAGTGTTTAGAATAGGTTTGTACATTTTTTTATTTGTGTTGGTATGTGCAGTGATTCATTATTCAGATCTTCAAAGGCATATCAGTAATAGACCAAAGAATGAAATCAGTCAGTTTTCCATGTAATGCCAATAAAACTAGGCTGCCTGTGGTCAGTCTTAGTTGGATATCACATCCAAAAGAAACAAAATCTAACACCATAAAAGCATTAAAAGTTAGTTTTATTCTTTGCTATAGTCTCTAGAAAAGGGGGCAAAGGGGTGTCAAAGCAGTGAGTCCTAAAGTTCCACTTCACTCATCCATCTCCCCAAATGCCTTCAGAAGCTTTTTCTCCCTCTTTTATCCAAACTCTCTGCTCTAACATTCTAGCCAGATTTGTCTCCCTCCCCCATGCATCTCTGGCCTCTTTGTTCCCCTCTCCCATCATCATCCCATTCAGTACCATATTGTCCTAGAATCAGGTAAATACTGCAGCATCCTTAGGCAGGGAAGAAGAAGGAGGTTTGTAGATACATACAAATTAACTTTTCTGATCTCTGTCTCATATCATCATGCTTAGAAAATTTTTTTAAAAATTGACAATCTAGAATAGCCCACCTGTAACACAAAAAATATAATTTTTATTATAGCAGATATAACTTCCTAATTATATTTTGCTTCTTTTAAGGCCCTAACTAAATGGAGATTTTATGATTTTGTTTTTTTTTTTTAGGACTAACCACCTGCTCAATTAGCCCAACGCCAAGGCTGGGCATAAATCAGGGGAAAGGGAGCAGGACTAGCTGGAAGCAGAAAGGGCTTTATCAGTCACCCAGACAAAACTTAACACCTTAACATCTTTTCTGTCACTAAGTTTTTATGTTTTTTAAAGCTCACTAATAGCTTGCAACTAATGTTTTCAAAATTTTTCCTATTTCTGTATTTTCAATTGAATTAAAATTGCCACCTCTTAAAATAGCAAAGTTTTATTCCTTCCAGCAGTATTATCTTTACTGTGTAAAACACTGTAGGCTGTTCTTAAGGAACAATGAAAAATTAAAGTTATGCATTATGCATTTTATTATTTTGCTGCACAAATTTTGCTTCAGATTTTATATTTCAAAGAGTAAGAAATAATACCCCTACTTTTGGGTACTTTTGGATATGTGGGTCCTGACTTTGGTATTTAGTATTTATGTAGTATTCACTGAGTACCCATATGTGTCAGGCACCAGGTATACAATAGTGAGCAAAGCACCCTGCCTGCCCTCTGGGATGTCCAGTTTTGTGGGGATCACAAGTAAATAGGCAATTAAAATATCATGGTACAGTGAAAGGTACTGCAGCACCTCATATAACATCAGGGGCAAGGCTTTCCAAAAGATGAGACATAGGTATGTCTAAGCTAAAGTGCCTGCATTGAGTCCTGTAAAGTTCTAGAATCCAGAAAAACCCTGGGTAAGGAAATGATTCTGGGAAGCCTGTGGAAAAGACTCGTGGTGGACACTAGAGAAGCTTTCTTTCATCTGTACCGACAGTCTTAAAGTCGCAGTTGTCTCCTGAAAGAGTAACTCTTTTAGAATTTAAAAACTTAAAAGTTAGTGTTTTCTGATTGAGAGTTTTATTATTGAATGTGAAATTTCTTTTAGCAACTCAGACAAAAAAGGCAAGACTGAAATGTGTTTTTAGCTCATTATGTCTTTTCTTAAAGTTGTTTTTTTTTTTTATTTGTCAGCTAGAGGCTGATGTTGACTTTTCCAAAGCTAAGTAGAGTTAGCAAAATTGTCATTGAGACCAAACATAGTTTTGAATATTGTGGAGAACTACATGTTGTAAAATAATCAAGTTACTGGTAAGCCTTCTGCTGATCATGTGTACCATGGAAACATGTCCTCTTTACGTACCATTCCCTAATTTTCTGTATCTCCACATCCTTAGCCCAGAGTTATTTTCTCTACCTACTGAAATTTATCGGAGCTTTCAGGTTGGGATCAAAGTGCCATTTTCTGCCAGACACCCTCTCCTATTCCCTTATATACAACCCTAGCCAGAATCCATCAGTCCTTTGTCTGAATATAATAAGCATTTTTTTAATTTTCTCCATGAAAACTGCTTTTAACTTGTGATAGTAAAAGTCGTAGGTGCTTTAAGTTAGATAATTTGTTGAGAATCCAGCTCCCTAGTTACTCCTCTAATTAAGCCAGTTTCTTAAACTCTCTCATTCTCAGTTTTTTTGGCAGGGAAGTAAAAATATCTCCTTTACAGTGCTGTTCTGTGTATTAGACAAGTTAACGTGGATATGCATCATGCCTGACATATTGTAGGCATCCAGTAAAAATATTTCATAAACATTTTATTTCATTTTGATCTACATTACTATTTCACCATTATTCATTCCTTTCTAATGCCTCCTAGTATTTGTCTGCCTAGACTGAGTTAAGATCAGTGAGATCTAAGAACCAGACATTTAGCCATGAGGCATTTCTACCCAAACCGTTTTGATAAGAGCGTTCATCCTCGTGGGTGATAAAAAGTTTTTGTTTGACGATGGTTTTATTTGCTCCGAATTCAGGTTTCTTATTGATCCTAACACCCTGTTCTCAAGACTTGGACTTTTATCATGATTTAATACCAAACTAAGAATGGTATTATTAGAAAATATTTGTTTGGCCTCTGGTGAGATTTTTAAAAATTAGTAAGAAACTGAATGTTAAAGTTTGAACTGCAGATTCGTATGTTTGGTTATGTGTATCAAGAAATGGTAACCCTTAGAACATACCTAGGTTGAGATCTGTTGATTGGGTGTTTTGTTCTTCCTTCCTGTTCGGACCACCTCCTCTTTACCCCACTGGTGAAGGAGGGATTCCCACCCTTGGGTTATGGGGATGGCCAAACCCATGACTTCTGACAGTGGACAGACAAGATAGCCAGCAGTTTATTAGTCACATACCCTCGCATCCCTGCGGGGAGGACACAACCCACCATGCAGGGCTTGGACTCAGGAGCAGAGTGACCCAGGAGGGGCTGTGGGAAAGAGGCTTCATAGTGACAAGAGGGCGAGGTGCCCTCCGGTTCCCGCAGGAGGATGTGATGGGTTTCATTGAATAATTCCATGGCCTGGCAGGGAACTGAACCCACTGCTCAGGGATAAGCAGATACTGTGCCTGGTCCCTGTGATAAAGAGGGCTGTTGGCCAGGGAACCTTATCCACAGCAGCAGAGTGGGGAGGAGAACTAGTGGTTGAGCCGTTCAAGTTTTACCAGATGTCAAGGCAGCACATAATATTGAGCCTTAATTGCAGGCCTTATGCCACACTTCTTGCTTTTTAAATACATGTAACTGGAATTTTGCTAGAAATTTCTTTTGGGCTAAGTTGGAGCAAGAAAGTAAATGAAAGAATTGGACCAAATTCTCTGAGTCTGGAATAAACTGGGCCAAATTCTCTTTTCCCCCATGCAGTTTCAATAGAATTCCATTGAATTAATTTTACTCATAATAAAATTGGTTGTATTTCAAGCCTGCCTCAAGATTCTCAGATACTTTTCATCCAAGCACAACAGGCCATTGCTGTGAAGTCTGTTGAACTTGGCAGTGAGGGTATAGTGACAGGGAACGTGTGCTTGAAGTTTGCCCACTCCACTACCCACTTATCAATATTTCAGTACAGCTGGGATCCTCTGAAAATCAACTTTTGCAAACAAACAAAAAGATTGGCTTGAGATGATTGTGCCACCCCTAAATTATTATTCCAATAATCCTATAAAATTGTAAAAAGGCTCCAGTACCATTAAGAATATTGGAATCTGGTCTCTCATCTAGCACAAGGTTGAAAGGAAAGGAAGTTATAACCAGTAGGGTTCATTTCAGAGGATATTCACATCAGGACATTATTTTCCAAACTGACAATTCAGTAAGGTCTAGTCTATGTGGATAAGCTCCGTGCTATTTCTCATGAATGATCCAACCATCAAGTCAGGATTGCAGTGGGGAGAGCAAAGGGAGCCAGGCTCCAGGGCTTGGCTTCTATGGACAGGAACTCAAACCTACCTGAGGTCCAGGTGGGAGCAGCCTCAGAGAGACAAAGGCAAGCAGTTCAGAAGAATCAGCTTGAGGACCACAGGGTCAGAGACTCAGCCAAGTTCTGAGTAACACAATGTCAGAAACCCAGGCCAGAGAGAAGAACAACGGGAGGACAGAAGCTGCACGGCAGGTCCAAGTAACAGGAGGAGGCCTTTGGCACCAGAAGAGAAGCTTGTTCTGAGCCTCTGACCTCCAGGAGGGACCTGAGTCAGCAGCAGTGGCACCTGGAGGTAGGGCCAGGAAGGTAGGGAGGGGCAGTGCTTGAAACCTCGTTGAGGAGATTCTGTCTGGATCCCCTCAGACACCGGGCAGTTTTCTTACTGGTGCTTGTTGCTCTGTGCATTTTCTGATTCCTCCATCTTCACAGGTCGTGTGGCCTCCCTCTCCCACTTAAGGCTGTGCTTAAGAGTTTTCATAATCTTACAGCACACATCAGTTTTTGTCCAACTGCAGTAGTAGCAGACTAAAGCTCAATTACTGCAGATAATTCTTTGAACTCAAATTGTGAAATGAGATATGAAATGAAATAAAAAGAAAAATATGGTTCTAGGTTTTTAAATTTAAAGTTTAGTTCCTTGATATGTCTATTTTAAATTGAAAAATGAGAAAAAGATGGAGAAAATAATGCCATTTTGTAATGTCTATACCATGTCAAATCTCTCTGTGGACTTTGTGCTTATAAATCTCCGGTTACAATTCAGTCTCTTTGATTTAAAAAAAAAAAAAGTCACTTTGACATAACAATAACACAAAATGAGATGGGAAGGTCCTCTGAGTTGGACACCCCATTGAGCATGTGACTCCTGCAGTGACGTGAGAGAGATGCTCAGGGATACAACGGCAAGCTACATGATATCAATCCTAACTGAAGAGCAGGAAGAGACCATTAGCTCTCTGGACCTGTTGACCAGAACTTCCCACCTCCATCATACAGGCACTCGGGGAAGACCACCCCTCCAGCTTCTCCACCTCCATCATACGGGTACTCGGAGTGGGGAACCCCACCTCTGACATATGGATACTCAGGGAGACCACCCTCCAACTCCCCACCTCTGTCATAGGGCACTCATGGAGACTCCCTCTCCCCCCCACCCCACCCCCACCCTGCCAGCATTCGAGCTTCCACAGGCTGGGAGCAGGAGGAAGAAGAATGGCTCCATCTCCTTTCTTGGACTAGGTCTCCTTTATAACTGACTTCAAGAGGCTCCTTGTGCCATGGAAGACTGAATGTTAGGTGGAGGCTGCCGGTGGAGACCTCTGTGCCCTCCCCTCTCACAGACCAGTGGCAGTCACCCCCAGGAAGCCTCAGCCCTTGCCGCTGGATAAGTTGTTCATCATTACAGCGATTGTTGCCATTTACTGAGTGCATTCTGTGTGCCACGCCTCATTCTTAGGACAGTGAAATTTCATCCTAACAAGAGTCCTCTGTGGTACCACTCATTACTATCCCATTTCACAGATGAAACTAATACTCAGTGAAGTTAGGTGGTTTGCCCAAACTCACACATTTCCAAAGGATTAGAAATCATTATTTAGACAACAAAACTTTCACTCATATATCAAAATGTGTCTTTTCATATTTGCCAACAATGGGCTGAAAATGGAAGGATTGTAAATATCTGCTTCTCTATTTCTGTATTTGAAACACATCACCAATTCTTTGAGGGTGTGTATAGCTGTGATTCCTGACCAGATGGAGCTCTTTGGTGGGATGTGTCCTCAAAGGACTAAACTCAAAATTGGACTCACTATTCCTGTCGTGGCCTTGAGCCAAGAGAGGCAGAACTCTTTGGGGAAATAGGATTCTATCCAACTGGCTTGATAATAACCTGGTTGTGTCTGTTGTTCACTTAAATATACCTGAGATAAGAGTTATCTGGCTGGCTCCTCTTTAAGATTCTGAGCAGTTAAAAAACAGACACTTAGTTCAATTAACCTGTGGCACTTGGTAAATTAAAGAAGTTTAACTTACCAGTGGTATTTTTATTTTACCTCAAAAGAGGGTCAGGTTAGCACACAATGTTTAGTTACGCTTGTCCAGTTCCTTATACCCTATTCTTTGGGGTGAGGGAGGGGGGCAACAAAAGAACAGTTTGAGGACATTTCCTGTCAGAGGACATTCCTATTTACACAGACACATACTCATTAAGAAGACGACAAAATGTTTCTGCAGGGGTCAGATACATTGTCCCTCACTGGAAAACTGCGGACTTGGTCAAAACCTTGCTTCCATAGTCATAATCACTGGAAACTTATCAAGTCACTCATGGTTCTGCTCAATAGTAAAAGTCACTTATTTTTGGTTGCTTTTGGTGTAATGAGAGAGGAGAGGTTTTGGAGGAAGAGGGTCTGGAAATAGGCCAGGCTGCTAACTCACTTGATGTGTAAGCTTGGGCCTCAGTAAATCACTAGGAAACAAAGGGCACTCAGACTGGGGGCATTTCCAGCCCCAGAAGTACTAAAGATATACTGATCAGAAGAAGGTGTCACCTGAGTTGTGTGAGAAGGGGCAGCTCAGGGTCCTAGGGGAGGAGGGCACTGAGGAAATGAGTGAGCCAGAATTGAAGGGTTTCCTCGTAGTGGCATTTGGGTCTTAGACAGAAAGCCCTCTGTACATTCTGGAAAAGGGCCGTCCCCACACAAAATTTGGGCTGCAGGGACCCACCTCTGCCAAAGCTTCTTTTTGGAGAGCCTGTGACCCACTTCTCCCACTCCCACCCCCACCTTCTCGCTGGGGGGCCAAGCCCCTCAAGGTGACAGGACAGAGCGGAAAGAAACCTGAGCCTGGAGGGCAGCGGGTGTTGGGGTTGGAAAAACATTTTCAGGCATTTTTCTGCCTTAAAAAAGAAAGAAAGAAAAAGAAAATCCAGACGCCAAGTTCTGATTGTGGCCCTGGCACAGCCTGGCCCACACTGGTCACGCCGGGGCTGTCGACGTGTTTTTGAGGTCTAGGCTGCAAACGTCAGCAGGCTTTTTCCTGGCTGTCAGGAAGGGAAAGTTCCCTCCAGTGACAGACAAAAATAATGGATTTGGGGCAAGTCTAGGCATTCAAAGGTTATAGAGAAAATTAATGGAAGGCCACATTAACTAATGTTACTTTAATCCTGCAGTTTGGGGCATTGAGCTAGATTTCTGTTTTATGGCATGTTTTACAAACTAACATATTTTAGATCTTGGAACACTCTAGGCTAGAGTAAGTTACAGGTCAGGAAACATGCCCCTCCGCTCTGGAATTCCACAGCTCCTCAGCCTGACTCACCGCTCCCCAGTGCCTGCTGTTTCACTTGTTTGCTATCTCTACTGAACCTTTAACATCAGCTCATTTATCTTTCAGGTGTTATAATAATTGACTTCAATCAGTATTCCATTATCCTAAACAGGCAATTATCCACATTGTCACTTTTGCATTTGCTCTTTTGACCTAGGGGTCATGGAGGCCCTAGTGTAACTGAATCCAGCAAAATTATTCCCTTACCTGTCATATAAATAGTCATCCCAGCAAAATGAGACCCAAGGGGGCTTTTCGTGAGGTGTTGAGAAGGCCAGTCTAACTCGATCCTTTATTCAGCTCTTTAAGGAATGCAGTACTGTTTTGGCACTCTATCAAAATAAAACAAAGTTCCATTTTTTAGCTCTTTTTTTTTTTAAGCATGCACCCCTGAGCTTACAAATGCTTCTTTGTGGCCTTCTTTATTGAAATTTCCATTCAGCTCTTCCATCTGTTAGCTGTGTTTACCACTATTTCTAGGGAAAGAATTCAGCATTTTACCTTTATTTGGGGTGCAAGGTCATAAAACTGTCTGGATTATTTCAGCTATATTTATACCAAAGTTAATATTGCTTCTTTAACAGGTTTAAAGCTTTTAATTCCCTAGTTCATTATTCATGGTGAGCAGTCTGAAGAGAACAGCTTGTGTTTTATAATGAGGAAGCCATTTTATGCCCCCTTGCTATCCCTCCTCTACCCCCCCCCCAAAGAAGAAGGTGTTCTACAAATGTGAATTACATCCAAAGATAATCTAATTAAACTCCAGTTCCATTTTCTACACATGGCTGCTGAATGCATATTATTGCATCTCAAAGGCAGAAATTTGCTCAGCATTCCCCTTTTTCCTGGAAGCATTAATGCCCTTAATATCTTAGAAAACTCTTAGAAGACTGAAGGCATAACACCCACTGTTGAAGTAGTGTCTCCCAGATGGAGTACGATATATACATATGTAGATTAACATATGATGACCTCAACCTTCAGCAATACATTTGCAACCATATTGAGAAGAAATATAGAAATAATATATAAAATTAAAATGAAAGCAGCTTAATTTTCTTTCTAGAGCTGCTATATCAAAATTAAAGGAAAAAAAAAATTTCACACATTCCCCATAACAGCATGAACTTTAAGGAATCACAGTGGAATAGTGGAAAAGGAACAGCCTTTGTAATCGGCAGACGGTCAGATCCCAAGTTATGTGATGTTAGCCTGTTAATGCATCTGGCCTCTCTTCTGGCCGCTGCCCAATGGGAGCAATGCAGCCTATTTAAGAGGGGGTCATGAGGATTGGTGCAAAGGTAAAGGGCTGGTCGGGTGCCTGACCATGGTAGATGATGATCATTGATAGTCTTTATTCACTATGCCAGGTTTTCAAGGGTGAATGGTGACTAGAATGTGTACCTAAAACCATTTGTTTTCACACCAGCTGACTGCCTGACCCTCTGTCAACTGACCACCTACAAATGTTCTATGTTATTGCTTCCCCAGCTGATAAGCTTCGGGCCATGCCCTCACAGGACTTTACTGCATTTGTTTGCTCTTCTACTTTGGCAGAGGTTGATGGAGAAGAGTGTCAGTGTTCACCCTTGTATTTGAGTATTCCCTGTGTCAATAGTGGCTCAGGGTAGGCAAGTTGACTGCCCAGATAGGAACAGGCCAAAGCCGTACTTCAGGGATGGAGAAGAGTGTCAGTGTTCACCCTTGTATTTGAGTATTTCCTGTGTCAGTAGTCACTCAGGTAGACAAGTTGACTGTCCAGATAGAAAAGGGCTAAAGCAGTGCTTCAGGGGGATTTGGTTAAATACAGATCTTAGTTCTGAGGCCTGAGATTCTATATCTCTAACCCTAAGGCAGTGCCAATTCTACTGGTCCTGGGACCATTCTTTGAGGAGTAAGGATCTAAGAGTCCATAAATACTGTGTAAGACCTAAGTCTTTTAAGCCACTGGGTGCCTTAGATTTAATTGTAAATTCTAGACACTTCAACATTATTTGTTAAAGAAAAGCAACAGTTGTCCCAGGACTTGTGAAGTGAAAGTAAATAGAAAATCGGCATGTATTCACTGCCTCCCAAGAATGGTAACGAAAAACATTATCATCTTGATCATTATGTGTAGTCAACTCTAGATTATGCATGGTTTTCAGTGTACATATTATTGGATGCACTGACTCCTGACCAGTTTACTATCCTGTCTGCCAATGTTATTCTAAGATGGCGGCAGTGCAAAGTCCTGTGTAAGTATAGCAAGGTAGTGACAAAACACACACATGTTGCTCAGTAGAACACTCACCACAGAACCTCACATGCCTCCCAGCTCTCCCTTTTTTTTTTGTTTCTTAAAAATAAACTTTTTTGTTTCACTATAAAAACAGGAAAGAATAAGCATTCATTTTAGAAAATTTAGAAAAATTGAAGAAAAAACATCCATCAACTTAGAGATAATCCTCCATCACTCATATTTTTGAAAATTGGAGGATAACTTCTCTGTGTTCTGGTGACTAATTTAAACTGTAAGCAACACAATTTTCTAGAGAAAAAAAATGGGTCTGTCACTTTCGTCTCATCTCACAGCATCAGGGAGAGAACATTTGATAAGTAGCTGCTTCCTTACATCCCTGGAGCAGTGAATGAGGCCAGTCATTGAATAGCTCTATATAAGCAGGCTTGAAAGAAGAAATGTATTTTGACCCCTGATAAGCATAAGGTAAAAGAAGCTTCAAAGTATTGGGGTCCAAGGCCATTGTTTCAAATGTGGTCATCAGGCTTATAGACATCCTGGATACTTGCTATAACCATTTTCTAGCAGGTGGTGATAATGACTTATTATAACAATATATTAATATATTTTTTCAACAGAGTAAAGGAAAGGGCATCTTCTAATTCACACCAGGTGCTCTTTGATCTAGCAGCCACCCTTTATAAGTTGTCGTGGCTGTGTAAAGGCTTTATTAGTCAATATTTACTTAGTCTTGGCCCTTCATGTTTCTCCAAAGACTATTCTGATAGATAGGAGGATGTTGTGCAACTGAAGAGGATGGAAGCACCAAAGATGAGTCATGGGGGCCAACTGTAGTTGCCCATAAAATATACTTGCCAGCACAATTCTCCAGTTCTTCTTTTGAGAGCTTGGCATTTCTGAAAAACCACACTCCTGAGTCCCTGAGTTGTTTTATTTTTAAAAAATATTCATATTAGGTGTTACAGATTTCAACTTAGTAGTTGTCTGTAACAGCCTTATCCTTTGGACAGGAGGCATTTGAGTAGCCTCAACTTGGAAATCCCCAGTACCCCAGTACCCTCCTTTCCCACCCCCACAAGAATGGTCAATCATTCACCCAGTCCCAAGGAAATTCCTTGTGAACAGTCGTGGTTTTTCCTCTAACTAGATGCTCTTCCTTCAACCCTCTGAAACTCAGCTCCCTTTCCGCAATCCAAGATCATCTAAGGTCTTTTCATCCTCTAAAAGCATATACATCTATGATTCGATCAGAGTGGCTAATGGAGAAAGTTAATTATAGTAATTAATGTGAAATTTTGCTTCATATTTACAAAGTTACATAGTACAAAGGAAAACTTAGGAAGCTGTTCGTTTTTCAGTTTGGGTCAAGCCATTTCCACACTAACATTCAGTACGTTTCTGAACTGCAACTTGCAGCACATATGTTTTCAATATGAGCCATAGCCTGAAAACATCTTTCCTGGATATTTGGTGAGACAGAAGGACAGAGAGTCTGTGTGTGTTGTCTGTGTCTGCACATTTACACACAGTCATCATTTGGGGGTGCTGATGTGCCCTAATCCACTCTAATGGCCTAGTGAGAGACTGCATAATGTTTTGTTTTACAAAATATGAAAACTATATGCAGCTGTGAAGGAATAACCCTCATAATTCATCTGAGATCCTGCCTGTCTTACTTGTGGGATATACTCCACATCTCATATCAACTCATTACTCTGTGTGTCCTCTATGTATGCAGAAAGCTCGCTTGATAGATGCTGTAAAACAAGGATGTTATTTCCACAAAAGGGGGAGGTCAAAACCTGTGACATTTGAGTGATGAGGCACAAGTGAGTCAAGAAGACAGTTTATCTCTCCACACCAGATAATATTCTATGCTTTATTCTGCAGCTATATTTATATTGTTAACAGAAGAGATGAAGGAAGTAGAATTCTTATGGTTTGATTGATTGATTTATAAGTCCTTTCCTCCAGTATATTTAGGGCTCTTTGGGAATTTTGCAAGAAGCAACAATAGCCATGACCACTTTCTTTCAAGATTTCCCTTAATTAACTGGTTTTTATATGCCATTCTAATGTTGATTTTGAATAGTTTTAGTCATTTCTGTGCTTTACTTTGAAGCTGCTATTCAAAAATTCAGTTTAGTTCCTGTTTTTTGTTTTGTTTTGTTTTTTTCAAAAATGCATGATATATAATGGTTTGGAATTTTGGCCCAATAATAAATATTTGAACTTTAAGATAGTCATAATCTGTTAACGGATTTGATATATTTAAAGAAATAAACCTGTACCCTTCCATGTTTACCTTCCTTTATTCTTTCCAAGGAGACTAAAGTCTTGAATAACTCATTTATTCTTGGAATAAGATGTAACTACCTCCTTTATAGTTTCTTACCCATATTCCTGCAAGAAAAAGGAATTGTCAAAATTCATATGTCAGACATTGTTCTTTGACAACTGGACCAGTCTGTCAGTGGAAGTATAAAGCACTCAACACAGTTTTCCATTCATAACTGACATGTTCTGCAGCAAATGCCTATACTGTGAAGTTGTCACACACATATACTCAGATTTTCCCCTGATGTCATATACCTTGGTTCAAGTGGCAGAACTCTTTATTCATTAATTCCTCTCTGCTTTTATTGTGATCTGAGTCACCCAGAACCCTTTTGTGACACTGTTTAGGGCAAATACGTATTTCATGACCAACAGTTTGAAATTGTTGAGCACTAAACATTCTGGGGAAGGGACAGGGCTTTAATTAATAATCTTGTTAAAAGCATAAAAGAATTGTATTTCAGGAATTATTACTTCAATAGATGCTAATACTTTTCAAAAATATTATAAGTGTTAAGGAAGACCTTAGTTAATCCATATAACTTTATTTCTCTCAAATAATAATACACTTATCTTGAGGTTAATATATAGGAACCTATGAGTTTTCTAAACTGCCCTGAATGCATATGAAGTATAAAAGTTCATGCTTTATTTTTCTCTTTGAATTTCCCTTGCATTTTTCATCATTCATTGAGATAGCCTAAATCTTCCTTGCAGAGAGCCTCATTTGTCCTTGCCATTTGCTTTTACTATGCAATTTGAGTCTAATGTTTGCAGTTAGGGTTTAGCAGACTCTGCCATTCACAAAGAAAGAAAAATGAGGTTTTTCAGTAATAGCCCCAGCTAGTGAAGATCAAAGTTTTCCTGTGTGATCTTTTTGCCTTACATTTTGCTATGAAACCTACATCCTAGCTTACACATGAGGAATATCAAACAGTAACACAGAGGTAATGTTTTCAATAAATCCCTCCTTCCAGAAACTGGTTGTTTCTGACAAGCTGCTACCTGCAGAGAAGTTGACAGGAAATCAAAAATATTATACTACAAAGTGTAATAGACCCTCTATCAATTGTTCCCCTATCGGTCTTTTTCCCAGAGTCACCAGTCTGCTTTCCAAAGGTCTTATAAACTAGTCCACAGTGATACATACACTAGACATGTAGTAGACAATATAATACATGAGAGAGATGACACAGTACCTCAAATTAGTACACAAATTTTAACCTAAGAACCAAATATAATTTGTAAACATTTTAACTGCCTCTGGGGATAGAGTCCAGATACTCATTGAAGGTCCCTTCTTTATTTGAAATTTACTCTTTCTTATTTATGACAGATTCGTATGTGTTGTTTTTCACTGGAGATGGAAAGAAAGGATTCAGGGGAAATTATATACATCAAAAATTACTCCACATTTACTACAAGTGTTTCCCAACTTTCTTTCCTTACATGTCCCTCCTTCCCCACCCTCATGGGTAAAAAAAAAAGCATTGGGTTTGGTTGTAGTCTGCAATTCACTGTCTCCTACTTCTTTATTTCCCTTGTAGCAGTAACTGAAAATAGCATGCAATTCTGGAGATTACAAAAGGGCAGTGTGTGCCTCAACATATTATTATACTGTTTTCATAAACACCATTTTTCTAATCGGTATAAACCCAACCTTCAATAAGGGTGCAGGTTTCTATTCTTCCTCTTGTTTTTGGAAATCAGCAAAAACTTCTTTGCCTACTGTGCCTTTTCTTTCCTAGGATCTTAGAGTTTTTCCTTATGTTCTCCTTACACATTTGTACTTCCCACATATCACTTCTCTTTTTCATTTTTGTGAATATTTGCAAATATCGTACTATACCAATAGATGCCAGTAATATAAGCTGCTCTCCTGTCTGGATATAGCAGATGTTGTTGTTTTTTTTAAGTCTGTTTTTAATTGGGCCACTTCTTTGTACCACTGTGTGACTTTGGCAAGTCAGTTAACATCTCTCATCTATTGTTTTCTCATGGGCAAACAGAAACAGTAGTACTTGCTTATTATTTAACTCGAAGTTTTGTGGCGAGGATCAAATGACATATTGTGAGGGTGTTTTGCAAAACATATAGTGCTATATTCTGCAGGATATTTGCATCGATTTACTTAGGGGGTGTAGCATCATTGGTGTGAATAATGTTAGCCACCATTTTATTGATCAACTACTATCTGCTAGCCACTGTTTTAGGCACTTTACACACAATTTCTCATTAAAATTTTTTAAAAATTTAACCCTGCAAGAGAGGCCTTGTAAACTTCATTTTACAGGTGAAGTGCCTTGCCCAGCATCACATAGTAAGTAGCAGAGCTGGGACTCAAAGCAGATATGTCTGAGGACCAGGCTTTTCCCGCTGATCCTCTTCTAAAGAGCCCTAAATTAGCAGGAAGAGAAAACAAAAGAAACTGCCTGCAAGCCATCCTCAGTGGGATACAGTTGGAATTGAATATGGTTTTTTGACTATCTAGCAGCTGAGATGCTCCAGATAAACACTTTTTTAAAGCTTATGTATCTTAGCTCCAAAAGAATACAATCTTTGGGTGCTAGGGCAGGTATAAGAAATAAGTGAGTTTCAAAAGAGACCATGTCTTATAAACCTTTTACTTCATGTAAGTACATCATATGAGCCAAGTAAAGGATGCATTGATTCATCATTTTGCATAGGCCAATATCTGGGATTGTCTGAAAATGAAAAAAAAAATAACACTTTATATAAAATCCTAACTACTTAGAGCTACAACAAATGCACTATGGCTATCAGTATTCACAGAGAAAATCAGAATTTGAAAGAAATCCTTATTTTCTCTTAAACAGTGAAAAGCATTGTGCAATAAAAAAAAATGTGATGTACATAAAAATTTTCTGGGGTGTCCTTGTTGAGCTGCAGATAGGTGTGTGGTGAAATCATTTCTCAGGATTTATTCAGCCACAATTCTAATGAGGGACTCTGTCTTGCCATCTTCTGGTCCCCGGTATGCCTCTCCTCTTTAGTGTTCCCTTTCGGCCTTTCCACCTTTCTCTGGTCATAGCACTTCCATCAGAAATACCCCATCTCAAAGGCTGCCCCACCACCATAACTAGCTCTTTGCAGGTCAACCAATCACACACACAGCCCCATACTACATGCTCTAGCAAATGCTTCTTCAGTTGCCTTGGCAGTTTTTTGGATCATCATTTTAAAAACTCTTTTTAGGACAGTTGATTGTTTGCTTTTAGTATTTAGGCTTCTGATTAATTGGTCTCCTCCCCTCATTAAGAAGACCAGTATGGAGTCTTCTTATAAATTCTCTATCATCTCCCTTTGACTTTCTTTGTATACATTTTGCTTTACTGCCCAATGGTTGGCACTTAAAACAGGAAGTCAATTTGACTTCGTAAAACCAACAGCTAACATTGGCACAGTGGTTTACCACTTACAAAGACAGCACTGTTCACGTGCAATGTTCCACTTACAGTACATATGGACAGTTCTATTGTGGGGTCAGAGCCCAGGATTCCAGATAATATGAGGAAATTGCCTCTGTCCTTCTGAATCCTCCTCGTTGGTACTCTTTGCAGTATTGAATTAACAATTTCTGTGGTTTCATTTTATATCTACTCCACAGTCAGATTGTCACTTGTAAGAACTGCATCATATATTTCTTTGTATCCCACGCAGATTTTAGCACAGTACCTTAAACTTGGCCTTCAGTAAATATGGAATTGATCAAAGCATGAATAAGTAAGAAGTCAGTGGAAATTTTTGCCTTATCTCTTTAAATCAAGAATTTCTAACCTGGGGTCCAAAGATATCAGCTTTAGAAAGGGTCCGTGAATCTCATGAAATCTTAGGCAAAAATATGCCTGTTGGCCGACTCACATATGTATGTGTTTTCCAAGGAAGCGGGTATCCTCCTTAGTTTCCAGCAGATTCTCAAAGGGTCCTGAGCCAAATGAAGTTAATAATCACTTCTTTAAAAAATTAAGCAGATAGCCACAAAGTGTTTTAAAATTTTATTTAGCATTCACATCAAAAGATAGATATCAGGGAGCCGATGTGGCTCAGTGGTTGAGCACCAGCTTCCCACATACAAGGTCCCAGGTTCAATCTCTGGACCCCATACCTCAAAAAAAAAAAAAAGATATCATCTGAAACTTAGTTTTACCTAAAGGATATCAACATGTCAGGTCTGAGCTAATTGGTTTGGTTTATTAGAGCTTACAACTAATGAGGTTGAAGCTTGGGTTTAATCTCTCTATTTGCTAATTAATTTAGTTTAGTTCTGTGGCCAAGAATTTCACTTGAGTTTAACTCGCCATCTTGAAAATGCCTATGATGGGTTAAAAAAAAAAAAAAAATCATCGAATTACAGCCTGCCAGCCATTCCATCCCTGTGTTTCCTACTTGAGTGTTCATAGCTTCAGTGTGAATATAGCTTGTATTTTAGCTGACAAGTAGCTCACCTCGGGATAAAATATTATTTTATTTCCCCCAGTTTTGAGGGCATTTCTTAGCCCAACAATTGACATTAGGAATTTTATTTACTCAACTTACCTACTGCAATACTGGATGCTCCTCAAGGAAACGGTCCATTTCCTCTTTATCTCCATAAACCCAATGCCAGTTGTATAGTATATATTCAGTATATATTCAGTTAATGTCAGTCACTGTTGTGAGGCTTTAGTGAAATAGTTGAAGGCATATCACACAGAATCACCAAGTTAAAACAGAGGACTTTTCTGAGAACTAATTGCTTAGTAGTTATCCCAAAGTATAATATACAAACAAATAATTATCACTGAGTGTCTTGCTGTCTGTAGTAGAATGTAATATAATCAAAGTAAGTCATTATCCCTCATCTTGAACATACTATTCCATATCTTAGATCTCTTACAATAGTCCAGATATATTAAAAAGAATACAAAATGAAAACTATATAAAAGTGTACAAAAATGAGAAATACAAGCATATCTCTTCTATAAAATTTTAAGGTGTGAATAACAGTTATAATACTTATGAAGTGCTAATTTTCACAAATTATGAATATTCACGAGAAAATATTTTTAAATCAAAGCAAATTATAATATTCATTATGAGAATAGTAGCCAGCAAGAAACATTTATTTATATAAAAATTAGTAAACATAGTACTTCCTTAGTTGAAGCAGAAGGAGCTCCAAGGTAGGGATCTGAGTTTGAATTCTTCAGTATTTTATTGGTCATATTTTGTAGACAACAGGGTACAATGATACCTTTTCTAGGGTTAACATTTCAATTAAATTTTAGAAGCAAATGATGAGATTGTTATCCCAGCACTTTTTGAACATATCTCATTAACTATACTATCATTCTAAATATTTATAGTGTTTTCTTTCAAATACTTGTAGATATAATAAAAAGCATGTCTCTAGGACATTGTATGCCTTACTGAATTGACATTAGATATTCCCATGTTTACACGTATACATATGGTTAATGACTCATATTACCTTTTAAAGTTTCCTGTTTCCTGATTTTAAAGATATTTAAGGGCTGGAGTACTGAAATGTTTATTTTTGACCTCTGGATCTTACTGCTTCATATAGTAACACATAAACAGGCTAAATACTTATTTTAACACCAGCAAACCCACTCTTTACCTTTATTATAAAATTAAGGTTTGGTCAGCTAAGGTCAAGTTGTACACTTAACATAGCTTCCATTATAGTCAGTGAACTCTGTAACAGAGAGTAGAGTCAAAATATAAACACTGAACATTTCTACAACAGCTTAGAGCTGGGATTAACTTGGATCACCTAGTCTTCTGCTTTTAATGAAATTCTCTCCCTCGTATTTTCATGTTTAGAAGAGAGTCCAAAGTTATCTCATGCTAATTTAGTTAGGCAGTGCCCTCCGGGGATGTCACAGGCTTCCCTGACCTCTCCGGAGAGAGATTCAGTGGAGGGGTGAGGAGAATTAAACATTCCTGAGAAATTGGAAGGCAGCAACCCCCAGAGAATTTGCAGAGAAACTCGCTCCAGACTACGCTGCCAGAGACCCAAGTCACCTTTTCAGCACTTCCTTGACGTCTCCCTACCAGTCCCATCTGGCTTGACTCAGAGGTCAATCCGGGGACGGGGGAGAGGTGCAGCTCAGAGAAGAATTCAGGGGAGGTCTAGTAATAGCATTTTCTGTCTGTTGGTTTTTTGTCATTGTTGTTGATCTGAAATACATTCAGAAAGATGGACAGAGCATAGGGTTGAAGTCATCATTTCTCTTGGCTGTTTTTTTAAACCCAGAATTTACTTTAAATGAACTCGTATTTTTATTTCCCAAATAATGAGTTCCCAGATTTTTTTGGTGACTGAAATTTAAGGTTTATTGTTGTTGTGACAAATTATAATATAATTCTATTAGCTCCTTTACAAAGGATGTTTTTCTCTTGTACATTTAAAAAAATTTGGGAGGGTTGGAAAATGTTTCTGGTTTTTATTTTCTAGTGAACTGAATTCATAAAGTTCAATGTGCCCTGTAGCGATGGTCTGAGAAGTTGTTTCTGGAATCCTTACTCCGTTTTATATTTGTCAGATTCCTTAAGCAAAAATAACTCTTACTGGGGTATTCCTTTAGACCAGATTGCTAAACCAGCAAACGCCATTCCAAATCTGGCCCATTGATATGCTTTGTTTAGTCCAGTCAATGTTTTAAAAAAAAATTTTTAACAAACAATTAAAAATTGAGAATTTTTCTTAACATTAACTCTCAATGTTTAGCATTTCCCATGTATGACTTCCCTTATGTAACCAGAAGATCTGGCAAGACTGGTTCCACATTTCCCAGTGGGAGCAGTCTGCTGGAGTAGATATTCCCAGTCCCTTGTAGAAGGGAGATGTGCCCCACAGGTCATGAGAGGTGAGCCCAGCCTGCCTCCCAGCGCCCCGCGAGGTGCTTGAGTTGTGAACTCTGTCTTAAACCCTTTTCCTGGTGCCGTATTAAAAAGAGAAACAACTTTTCAAGGTAAAGTACTTTGTTCACTTATATTCTAAAAGCAGTTGTATAAATGAACTAGTATCTTTATTTGGCTTGAGTTATGATTCTCAAGATTTTTGCGTCTTCAAAATGGCGATATGTAAAGACAATTGGCCTAGAAGACAGTCTGTACGGGTTCCACTGCTAGACCTGTGCCCGTCATATGAAACTTCTCTTTGGACCCCAGTTTCCTAATCTCTAAAACCCAAACGAACCTGCCAGCTCTCAAAAATTCTGTGATCTTTGCTTCTGTTCAATTTCCAGTGATTAAATATACATGAGCTTCAATCTCCTAACTTTCCCAGGTTCTCTGTCTAAAAATAAAAATTAATCATAGGGAGGCGGCTGTGGCTCAATCAGTGGGGCTCCTGTTTGCCATGTGGGGGGCCCCGGGTTCGGTTCCCGGGGCCTCCTGGGGGGGGGCGGGCCCGCCCACTCGGCGTGGTTGGCTGACCCGGCGAGCACAAGCAGCAAGGGGTAAATGAATAAATAAATAAAATCTAAAAAAAAAAAAAAAAAAAATTAATCATAGGATCAAACATTTTGACGCACTAAAGATAAAAATCATTCCATCCATTTTACATGTATAGTTTTCATAAAGTACAGCTAGTCTGTATGGCCAGTCTGATAACAGTTATAGAGAACATTTGCAATTGCTGGTAGAAGTAGAGTAGTTAATAAGGAGATCCAGGGTTATTTCAAAGGATCCAGGCAAAAGGCTTCAAAATCCTAAGCCCTGGATATTAGGGCTGGAAAATGGGAAAGGGAGAAGTGTCCTGTAGTCCTGTAATCAGTCCTGGAAACGCCTACTCAAGGCCTTCTCACGTAATTGCTCCTTTCCTAACTCATTCCCTAGTGTGCTGAAAGAGTTAAAGGGCTCCAAGCCTTCACCCACCGCCAGGGAGTGCCTTGGGCACTGGAGAAAATCTGGCACAGGATGTGTTTTCATGGAACTGCTTATCAAAACTCAGCTTCTGCCATTTCATTTAGACAGGGTAGATTGGGTGGAAAACTGGCACAGGAATCAGGAAATCTGGCTTCTGTCCCTCGTTCTGCCGCAATGTGACCCTTTTACAGGTCAGTCCTCCTAGCATGTCTCAGTTTCTTCATCTGTAAAATAAGATGATAAAATTAATGTTTTTTATAAGAAAATTTGGAGAAATTCTTCCTATTATTTTTACTGAAATTACGACAAATAAATATTTTCAAGAGGGCTCTGTCCTGGTTGGTTCTTTGGTTCATTCTTGTCTCATGCCTTCTTATCTCTTTAGAGGAGTTTTCCAGACCACAGCTTTCTTGCTGCCTGTTAATGGGTTGTGTTCCCACCTAACCCTCTTAACACCATCCCCAGTTTTGTGAAGAAAGAAGGTGGAGGCAGAAGCTCTTTATGCCAAAAAAAAAAAAGAAGTTTGGAAACACTTAGACCAAGATAATTAGGAAATTGATGTTGAATAAAGGATGGCATTAGAATTATTATTATGCTTTCAGCTTAAGTTAGAATCTGATTTCAAAAAGCACAGTCTCCAATTAACTGATCTGTTTTTAAAGTTTTTGTTGTTTGATTTGGTTTTTTTGTTTGGTTGGTTTTTTAGAATCAATTTATTTAAATCTTCTGGTCACTTCTCAGTTCTGGTTCTACTTATGGGTTTTTCTTTCTTTTATTTCGCCCTTCATCGAGAAATATGTTGGGAAAAATACTTTTGTCAACAGCTCTTTACTCTTTGGAACACTTTTAAACAAAGGTACATTAAAAATAATTAATGAATCTATTCAGGAAAAAAATTAAAACTTCTGAAATATCTAAAACAAATACAAATTAATTTTCTTAGAATAGTAAAAATCGATACATAAAACAAATGTATAAATTATCAGGATTTTTATGCTCTTTCAAAACTTGAATATAACCGACCTCTTTTGGGCAGGGAATCAGAAGTTCTTAAGGATGGAAATGTTGAAACCTCAGGTTCTATTCTAAAACACATTAAAAAAAAAAAATCAGTGCTCTGAAAAATGCTGTGTTTTTCTCTTAAGTATGATAACAGCCCATGGAATGATCACACCATATCTCAATGATAGTCAACATTAACCCAAATGTTTTCTCCAATAATATTATCATTTATAATAGCAATAACATTTTATACGTGTTATATATCACAAAGTGCTTTTGATATATTATGGGAGGGGACACCTACAACCTTATAGTCTGCGTAAGAAAGTCAAGGCTTAAATAAGTTACATGTCTTGTCTAAAGTGACAAGGCTATATAGGGGCAGAGTCTATGCTAGGACCTCGGTCCAAGTTCTTTCCACTAAATAACATTGAGATAGTCCTTTAGCCCTGCCTGTTCTCCTGTGAAAATACTTCATTTAGAAAGATGAATAAACATAGAAGGACTTCATCCCTTGCATCTGTTATTCTCTCAGCTTTCACATCCTGCATTTGGGTTTTTTTAAATTTTGAGTGCATGTTTCCATATTCCATCTCACACCCACGTTTCCCCAGCTCCCATCTTGTATAACAGGGCACAGGGCACATCCTAAGCTACCAGCACTGTTTTTACTGTTGGGAACAAAATCGTGTTTTCTTTTTCTTTTTTTCCTTCATTTTCACTGAAGCTGCAGCAGTGCTTTGAGAAGCTGAATAGGACCAGAGCAGTACATTGTGTGTCACCCTGCCCTGGTCTCCTGCAGATCCTACAAACCATCCTCAGTAGTTGTAGAGGAGGGGGGAGCATGGAGAAGTAGACACCTCAGATGGAGAGTACTGGAGGTTCAGCAGGTGGCACTCTTTCTTCCACATGAAGAGGACATCCATGCCCCTGAGCTAAGGGGTCATGTTAACTCCTAGGAGCAAATGTGCAAGTACTGCTTTTTTCTCACTAGTACTCACATAGTTTTCAACTAATCTAACCCTGAGTTGGAGGTAAAAATAAAAATAAGCTGTGCAAACTGAGAAACTGGTTCTCATTGCTTTCTAGATCATCGTGCCACCATGAGGACTGAGAAGTCTTATTGTTCCTCTAGAGCAAACCCACACAGTCCATTTTGCTGTTAGAAATACAATACTTGATTTTCTCTTCCCTGTTTTTTCTGGAGTCAGTCACATATAAGACATGATATGTGAAAGGAAAAAGCAAGGAAGGAACGATTGTGTAACCATCATCACAGCAACGCTTGTTCATTCTCATGTTTGACCACACTTTGAAATGTCTTTGTGCACATGGAACCTACAGGCCTGTCCAGGTGGCAAGTGTGGTACTCTGGGTGCAATATATTCATCACTTGGCACCGTTGGAGACTCTGGAGTTTTATTTCTGTGTCCTTAGAGAATTGGTTTACTACATGTTTCTCTTAAAGATGTGCTTCACTGGTTATTAGCTCACTTGCATAGTCCTCTCATTGGACTGTGACCTGAATTTTTTTTTTCCATTTTTGCTTAAGAGGATACATTCTAGAGAACATCTTAGACTATGGAACTAACCTAATGGTAATCAAATCCTTAGCATGTTTTCACATCTCCTGATGACCCAGTGGCCTCCATTTACAGCATCTTAGAAGACATCCTGAAGGGTAACAGCACAAGTCACCTTACCTGCTTTTATTTTCCCTCTCTCAGATGTTAGAAAGAGTTTAGTAGAAACAGGAACTGAAGATTGGCATAGATTGAACAGAAAATGTGATTATTACATGTATTTACCAGCTCATTTTCAAAAGCATTAAAAGTGCACTAAATATCTAAGCTGCAAAAATTACCAATTTTTAAATTAATTTCTGATTATGGAAGCAAATATCTAGTAGATGTCCTTTAAAATCAATAACATCGGGTCGGATGTAGCTCAATTGGATGGGCGTCCGTCTCCCATGTGGAGGGACCCAGGTTCGATCCCTGGGACCTCCTGGTATTAAAAAAAAAAAAAAAAAAAAAAAAAAAAAATCAATAACATCTGCTTAAAAATAAATTATCAACATTAACTAGTGGTCTCAAAAGGAAGGAAAGAATTTAGGAGAACACATTTAAAGTTTAGTTTTGAAATCTTATCAGTTTGATAAATATTAATAAATGCCATGAAATGAAAATACTATCATGTTCTTTGAAAAATGAACAGGTAAGTGAATATAATGGGGTTAGCACACTTCATTTTGAAGACCCAGTACACTTCCCATTTTCCTAAGATGATTAAAATCACAAAATTCCCACCTGCCACTTAGTAAACACTACTCTCAAAGTCTCCTCTTTCTCTCTTTCAGTTAGAGGCTGAAAGAATGAAGCACAAATCCTCTCCAAGCCAAAAGTTGAATCATAAATACTGTGTGATCAATAAGTACATTGTGATGGTTATTTCATAGCTGATTAACTTATATGTCTACAAGCCAACACTTGACTTGAAAGTCTGGTCTGGTTCCTTGTGGTGAGAACGTGGCCTTTACTAGCCTTCCCTGGCAAGGAGCTGTGGGACTGCTCTCTCCTGACCGCAACCTGGGTACAACCCTTTAGTTTCGTAGTGACTAATCTATCAGCTGGGGCCTGCCACTGCTGTGAAAGGGCATTTTGTCTCTTTGGACAGAATCAAAATGGCAAGATAATCAGTTTTAGGGAGATAAAAGAATTGAAAAACGGATCAGATACCTGGTTGTGTGTCAGAAACTGTGTCAACTATGAGGAGACAGAAAATTTGATGGTGTTATTTTTCTTCATGATTGGGATAAATGCAAACAATTCTAAGCAGTCAAGCATTTAATGATGAGATGATGCAGAAAAGCATAACTTAATAAAAATTGTTTTGCAGTTCATTGTCAAAACATACTGTGCTTCCAGTGCATTCCTTGCCTTTTCATAATTGGTTTATATCGTACTATATTTTCATTCATGTTAGGACCTTAAAACTTCCTTATAGTTTTTATATTCCTCTTCTCATAGTTTCTGCTTCATTTTTGTTGTCTCAGACATTGCTTTTAATTTCACCAATTGTGGGGTAAATAAACCATTGTGCATTTGAAAAAAAATTGGCAGAAAGGCAGAATATGCTAAAAAAAACTCTTTCTTTTCACTGCTAGTAAGATTTCCCAACTGGAGCGTCTCTGTTTTATTTTGCCTCTGGCTAACATCTAAAGATCAGTAATAAAGCTCTATGCAAATACTTTCATGTATTAAAACAACAATATTTTGACACTCATTGACACAAGCAAAAAAATACAACACTAAATTAGTGTTCAGGAAAACAATGAAGACATTGTTCATTCACATGAAATGAATGTGAAAAATTTTGTGTTGTGTTAACAGAAAAGGCTGCTCCTCAGAACTCGACCTTTAGCACTTGCCTAGATGACAGGACTTAGAGTGTTCTGGGCATATAGATGTGTTTTTTTTTTTATGTTAATAATGGATCTTGAGCAGACATTGATGCTTGTCAGAATACTGAAAATTTTACTCACCAAAAAATACATATTCATTCTCCAGAGTCTGGTAATTTGAGTACGTTTCTCTAAAGATTTTGAAAAATATTTTTCTGGATATTTTAGAATTTTTAAATACTTGCTAAGTTAAGTATTTTGAAAATATTTAATTTATCATAGGTTCGTTTTTCTACTTGTAAAGTCCTATGGGATTCATTTAAAGTTATATAGAGTTCATTTTTAAAAGTCCCCCTTATCTTTCTATGTATTTTTAAAATAATTGAACTTCTAGAACTCTCTTGGTCTTTTTGTTAATCTGGGGGAATATAAAAGAACTTTTCATTTATATTTCAGTAGTGTAAAGGGTCTCTTATTGGGGGGATGTTTTCCCTAAATTATCATTTTTTATATATAATGGAATTTTTTTCCTCCTGTATCACTATGCTCAAATATTACTTAAGTGTTTTCTTAAATATAACTGACTTCCTTGTCTATCTATTTCAATCAAAGGACATTTACAAAGTCAGCTTTTAGTAATTAAATATGACAACAGAAACATTACATGTATTGGTAACACCAAATCAATAAGAGCAATTTGACCTCTCAGAAGAACAAAGTTTATATACTATATATGTTGGGATATATTTTTGTTTAGCAACCAAAAATTAAAGGAAGAATGATTAAATCCTCATTTTGTTCAAGTATATTTTTTAAGTGCACTGAGTGGGAGAGTGACTTTTAAGTTGCAATTCTAATTTTTCTGAATCAGGATCCTGTAGTAAAAATGATTTAAATGAATGAGTTAGATGGGACCCTAAATTCCTAGCTATAGTGAGTGTTCACATTGTGAACATAATTAACACCCCCCAATTATATATTTGGATCTGGTTAAAAAGGGAAATTTTAGCTTGAATATATGTTACTGGAATAAAATTTTTTTTTAAACTGTAGGACTGTACAACACAAACAGTGAACCCTAATGTAAACTATGTCCTATAGTTAATAGTATGATTATAAAAATATTGTTTCATCAGTTGTAACAAAGATACCACACTAATGCAAAGTGTCAGTAATAGGGAAAACTGTAAGGGGGAGAGGGGGCCTATATGAAACTCTTTTCTGCATGATATTTCTATAAAGCTACAACTTCTCTAAAAAAAAAACTTCAGATCTGCCCTGCCATCTTCAGATGTGCCAATGGGTGGTTGTCATTGCAATGGGACCACAGTAGTCATTGGAATTAATAATAGACTGATGAGAATTCTAGGACACTTCCCTCCTCCTCCAATCCTCCTTTGTGCTACCTTACCTGTTTTCACACTAGTATTTGCCCCAGCAGCCTTGTGTTATCTTGGGTTGCTGGTTAGATACTGAGCCATCTTTCCCACTAGATTCTAAGTCATAGTTGTTGCCTTGGCATTACCTTCTCAATACTGTATACAATACAGAGTCTGGTACATGATTGATCCTGCATTCTGTACACTGAACAGAGATCAGTAAGTCTTGTTTAGTCTCTAAGTGTCTTCATCTGAGTTTGTTGACACACGATACAGAAACAAACCCAAAGAAATTCAAGTAAGAAGGGCTTTAAAGAAACATCAGGATACTCACAGGAGCTAGAAAGCCAAATCTACCTTGCTCTGTGTCCGTTTTTCTCTCCCCTCATTCTTCCTCAAGCCTGTAGTCTTTCTTTTCCTGCCCCTCTGCATCCTCTATGCTTAGCTCTTCAGTGCCCCTTATACAATGCTCCTCCTAGCTTCTATGGGACCACACTTGGGCCTGCCCTGGCCCTGTGGCACAGTCCGCAAAACCATGCTCTACACTGTCCCACCAATTCAGTCTCTGGATCTCTTTCTACAAACTTGTCTTAGAATTTGATTGGTCCAGCATATTTCAGGTCATCCATAATGGAGTTGGAGACTAGGGAGCCACAGCAACAGGACACCTGGTGTAAACAGATCCATCTGGATTCACTCCTGCAGCAAGAGCTGTGGGTCAAGATAGTTTTGCTTTGGAGAAAATTTTTAGAAAAATGAGCCTTGGCTGACATCTCCTGAAACTGTCTAGTCTAGAGCTTGTGTCTCTGAAGTTCTTTCTTAAATTGGGTTGTGGATTTTTTGAACCTATCTTCCTCTGTCAGTGTTAGAATTCAGTGAGCCAGGCCCAGTGTCTCCCTATCCTACCCCAGACTCTGGCACACTGCCTGACACATTGCAGGCACTCAACAAATTATTGACTGGTCCCCAGCTCGGCCCACTCCTAACTACCATTTGTAACAGAGTTTCTACAGGAAAGGGCATCCTAGTGTAGTGCGATCAAAAGAATACCAAGAAAGGCCTCAAGGGCCTAGTCCCAGCTCTGGCATTAACTAGGTGTATGACTTGAGGTAAGTCACTTATCTCTCCAGTTTCAGTTGCTTCATCTTTAAAATAAGTTGGATTGAAGTAGATAATCTCTGAGGCCCCTTCCAGCTAGAAAATCCTGAGGCTGTAACTAACAGAATCAAGATTAAATTCACGCTACACTTATCAGTCTTCCCTCCCCATGCTATATATGGGTGCAAGAGTTTGGTCATTGAGTGAACTAGATTCTCCCAGGTCCCAGTAACTTTCATTAGCTATATAATCGTTGTCATCATCATCATCATGATAAATAATAGTTTTCTAGCACTTACTATGTTCCAGGTACTGTTCTAGGCACTTGGCATATATTAACATCCTAGAAACAGCCCTATGAGGAAGGTCCTATTATTATTCTCGTCTTACTGATAAAGATATTGAAGCACTGGAGATTAAGTAACTTGACAAAAGTTACACAGTAACTGATTCCACTCCTGAGCTCTAAACTACTGCTACGGTGGCTCTCAAAGTGGGGTTCCCAGACCAGCAGCATCAGCATCACCCTGAGACTTGTTAAAAATACAAATTTTGGAACCCCACCCCAGGCTGGTTGAATCAGAAACTCCAGGATTAGAGGGGCCAGCAATGTGTGTTTTAACCTTCCAGATGATTCCAGCATGCCCTAAAATTTGAGGACCCCCTGCCTCCTCTCTTCAGCACTACATTTCAACAAACCCATAAGTGCTTCTACAGGGGTTTACTCCTGGGGTATTCCAACCGGGCAAGAGGAGGCATGGCATTCCTGTCCATTTGTGTGTGAATGAGGCAGGTATTCAAGTGTCAAACAATCATCAATTAGGAGCTAGTTGCACTGCTTTTCAGTCTCTGTCTCCTAGTTGTCATCACCAATGAAACCACAACAGAAAAAAAGTCAGGAGGTGGAGACCATTACAAAGAAGGGAGGAGAGGGGGATTATTCCTCATATGTGCTACAGAGAAATTAAGCTCATGGAAGCCCAGCACAATCTCATGACAGGGTGAGCAAAAAGGATTAATGTAGTGCATCACCTGGAAGGTGGACACTCCTTCCTTAGCACAAGGCAGCGCCTTTAGACCTGAGCTGGGTGTGATATGGCTGCCAACCACCTGTGCTAGTGAGCACTTGAAATACGGCTAGTCTGGTTTGAGACATGCTGTCAGTACAAAATACACGGGTTTCAAAGACTGAGTGCCTTAAAAAGAATGTAAAGTACTTCATTAATAATATTTCATATTGATTATATGTTGAAATGATAATATATTGGACATATTGGATTAAATAAAATAAATTTAGCTTCACCTGTTTCTTTTTACTTTTTTTTTTTAATGTGGCCATTAGAAAATTTTAAATTACCTGTGTAGCTCATATTATATTTCTAATGGACAGCACTGTTTTTTTGACTAATCTTATAAAGTCCTATCTGCATCTACCTTAATGCATGTAACATGGTGTTTGTACAGTTTCTCTTTTATGGTACCAATGCTGATCAATACTGGAATGGAAAGATGTATGGCAAGGCTAAGGCATGCTATTCAAGGGAGCCAGAACCAGTCAAGAAGTTGAATTCCAGAGGTATTAATCAGACCAAGAGGCAGAATCAGGTGATCAGGATGGTTTTGAAGGATAAGGTCAGAGGAGGCTTCCCAAGAACAGGCTTAGGCAGCACAGCCAAGAACCCTGAGCAGGGAGATTGGCGACCAGGTTGTCATGAATGTAAAGAAACTTCCTGCTGCATTCCCAGAGCTTTTATATTATCTCTGCTGGCCCAGAAACTAATCCTGGAATGACTTACCTGGGTATATGAGTGGGAGCAGGTAATTGGAAACACCTGGCCGAGGTAGGCAGTTGGGCACGCTCCAGGAAACAACCACTTCTGATAAGTAGGTTCTGACAGTAATGATGCTAGGGCCAAATTAGAACTTTTGTTAAATTATAGTGACCTGAATGTGAGTTTCCATATTCCAGGTGCTAGTGTATGAATGATTTGGGGCCTAACTTTATATCACTACTCCATGTTAAAGATAGAGCTTTATTTTGAAAGTACAAGCTAAGGCAATATTGCTTATTCTAAAGAAAAACATGGTAAATTTAATTGCTTTATTGAAAAAATCAGTTGATATTATAGTCATCATGAGAAAGCCCTTTGTGGTAGGTTGGTTCTAGAGATAGCTGCAACAACCTCCTCCCCCCCCCAATCCTGCATGCCTTTGGCAGTATGACTTTGCCACTCCCCACATAGGGGGAAAGAGTCTGTTTCCCCTTCATTTGAATTTGGGCTGATCCTGAAACCAATAATATGTGAAGGAAGTGAACCTGGTTTTGCCTTCTTGGAAGTAGCCACTATGTAAAGAAGCTTGGGCTGGATTAATGAGTGATGAGAGACCATGTGGAGAAAGAATGGCATGTGGAGGAGAACATTGTCACCAAGGACCCAGACCTGTGAGTGAGGCCACTTTAGATCCTACAGCCTTGGTCAAATGACGTTGGCCAGTACCACAAGGAGCAAAGATGAGCCATCACCACTGAAGCCTGCCTGATTCCTGACTCACCAAGTCCTGAGCAATTAAAATGTTTAAACCACAAAGTTTGGGGATGGTTTATTAAGCAGCAATAGATAAGCAAAGCATCCTTTGTTTGTATGTACATTTTTCTTTAAGGTTCTTTAATACATTATTTGCATGGTCACATAACTTTAGGGGTATATGTTTTTGCTTATAATAATTATTTATGCACTCAGAATATATTATGCTGAGCACTCCAGCAAGCTGTACAAGCTTAATTCTTATCATACTTTAAAAATGGATATAGAGAGAAAGTTCATTTTTAAAACAACTGACCAAAGGCATTTTCACACAACACTCCTTCTTTGAAACCTCTAAAATAAAGGAAAAAAATAAAATACTGAGAAAAGAAAACTTCATCTTCATCATTACAATAAAATGATCATGATCTAAATTACAAGATTCTTAATCTTGAGATAAATACTATGAGATTTGGACAAAAATAAGAGAGGATGTTAGAAACTTTACATATTGGCTGTGGATTTTGCTCAGATTAATTCAGTCCTGAAAGGCCCACAAAATAATGTTACATAGAGAGAATTCAAGAATATCCTAATAAATACCCACTTCTTCACTTCAAAATAGCAGAGAAGATGCTGCTGAAGGAGAAATCAATTTTACTAGCTATGGCATATCCTCCTAGATGTGAGACACTGCAAACTGTGATCGGAGGTGAAAGCAGAGGGCAATTGATTGCCAGATAGCACCAAAGCAACCTTGTAATTTATGGGCTATTCTGTGAGACATACTAACCAACTAAATGCTGAAAACTGAGGACAGCCATGTCCTGGGGCAGAGAACTTAATGGGTTTGGTAAGACAGTTTTGAGAGAAGTCTAAAGTGAAGCTGCAGGCTGCCCTCAGTTTACTTTCCTGCTCTTCATATTGTTCTTCAGCAAATAGTCAGCCTTGTTCAAATAATAATAATTGGAAAGGCATGATCCCAGTGTCATGGAGGTGTGAGTGGGGGTTAGTGGGTTGCAAGGAGAAGAAAAAGACACATAAGCAAAACAGATGAATAGCACATATAATAAGGAGTATTATCCAAAAGAAAAATATGAAGCTGGAGATTAGATATTTGTTCTCCATAGACTCAAAGAAATTGCAGACAACATGTTTTTAAGTTTGCTTAAAGCAGGAATGGGAAAATAGCAGTCTGAAAGAGAAAAAAAAGCAAGCTGGCAGTAATGAGGAAGGATATGGACAAGAAAAAGAAAATCTTTACAGAGACTGAAGTCACCTTAGCAAAAAAAAATTAAATGTTATTGAAAAAATCTGGTGAGCAGACATGAGGAAATCACATAAAATGATAGAGAAAAAACATACATAAAGATGATTCTATAGAAGATGATAGATATAGGAGATAAAACAGAGATACAACATATGCATAATTGGAATAAATAGAAGAGGTTAAATATGTTCAAAGATAAATAGAACAGATAAAGCCTTAATATTAATCTGCATGTTGAAAGAGCAGGTGGTATCCCAGAAAAGTTGATTCAAAATGATTAACACAAGATTAGGAGCGTTTAGATTTTATATTGTTTCCAGCGAAGACAACTAATTCTCAACCTTGGAATTTGTAGATTGTTAGAATTTATTTCAAGAATAAAATGATAGAGGGCAAGGCAAATTTAGGCACAGATGATTTCTTTTAATACATTTAATTGTGATGTTCAATGATATTTTTTAAACAATTTATTGAAGTATATCATTCATACATGAACATACATAAATTATAAGTGTTCAGTAAACATTGTGAATTTACAAAACAAACATGCATAACATTATACAGGGCTCCCACACATCACCCCACTACAAATACTTTGCATTATTTTGAAATATTTGTTAACAATTATATTTTAACAACAACAAAAAAATAAATAAATAAGTATTTGTATCCTATTGTATCCTATTATTTGGGCAATTTATTACTTAGTTATCTAATTATTTTTTCTTGTTGAGTAACTTTGTATCTTTAAATGGCTAAAGGACTCATAATAGAAGGAATCTGTATGCCAGTGTTTTATCATATTTGGAAAATAAATAGATTGAGAGAGCCATAGGCAAGACTTTGGTTTTATTCAGATTATTTTCTTAATATCGTTTTTTAAGAGAAGTAGTGGTTTTACTTAATATAGTTTTATTTGTTTTAATTGAGTCATTTGATACCTGTTTCCCAACAATATCAGAGTAGGGGTGACTCTCCTGGGCTAGCCCTCATCCTTCTTACATGGATCCCTCAAAGCATAAGGCCTGGCCTAGCACAAGATGACTTGAAGTCCTGACCCAAACTGTCAAGACAGTCATCATGAAAACAGCTACTGAACAAAGCTAAGGAGAAAATGTATACAAATGGATCCAAACTGAGCATCCTTTTTTAAAGAATTTTAATTTCCATTTGTCTTGTTACTATTTTAATATAATTATATCTTGGGTTTTTTCCCCATGAAATATATATAGTCCTGTTTTAAGATTATTTTTGTGACAGAAGCATATAAAGCACGGAAGCACAAGGCTTAAAAGGCAACAGTCAAACATAGTTAAACATAACCTTGATTAACAAATCTTGTTATTCATGGATGGACAGCTCAGTTAATAAGTGTTTGTGGCTTGGATACTGAACTGGAGGTTAATGGCGAGGTGGAAGCAATTGTAGAATCCAGATTTTTAAGACAAACACACATCACACCCCAAAAGGCATGCATGGAATCAGGTGTAGTTAGTCGGCTGTGGTGATGTACTTTGGGTGTTCTCCTTCAGTGGTCCAGCTGTGAACAACCACCAGTGCCAGCAACTTAGCAAGGAAAGAGGAACGGCCCTTCTCTGCTAGCCTTCCTGCTCCATTTCCGCATTCGTAATTTGAATGGCTGAATATTCATTGCAGGAAAGTGGTGTTTTTATTTGAAAAAACTTTTAATTAAACTTTTGTTTTTATTTCTGTAAATTAGGTTGGTAGAACAGATAGGTTAATTATATAGTTAAAAGGGAGTGCATATCCAAATTTAACAAATATTTATACCCATCTAGAACTGACCTTTAAATTTAAATGGTGTGGAGTCAGATATCCCTTAAACTCATGTACCTCAAAAACAAAATGAATGTGAGATATGATTTGAAAACTGTACTATTGATTTGTCATGAAGGAAAAATTGTATGTTGAAGACTCTGAAGCCTTAGTACATTCCTTAACTGATTTTCTTTCCTCCCTGTGGGATGGATAAAAAGCAAGATTTTTTTTCATTTGCTTATGGTGAGCAGGTCAGGATTGAAAGTAAATACATATCTGAAGAAATGTATGATAGAGTCATATTCTTCAAGGGTACTAAAAGAATGTTAGAAGACTGTCTTTCCTTCTTCAATCCATGAGAGACAGAGAGAGGATTGACTTCAAAATTGTTTCTGGAGTCAAAAGCCAAAGCTGGGTGTGATTTTATCACAGATTGCAGCCTGGTTATGTCATGGGTCATGTGGTTCAGCATGTGAACAGGAAGGTGAGACTTGGTGAACTTTTGCCTCAGTTGTGCCATCCATCAGAAAATAAATGGACCAAATCAACTTGTGCAGCTGTATGAGGCAGTGAATGGCCAAGTCCTCACACAGGGACCTTTGTGTCCTGGACATGGCCTAGCATTACGATGGGATGCACTGTGACAGATTACTAACCCATTATCACACCAGAACACACCATCATTTATCTTCTAATTCGGAGTGTCACCTGTTCTTCATTGACCATTCAATAACCATTAATTATGCTCAGTGGAAATTTAAACAAAGCCCTTTCCCTCGGTTGAAACCAGTAAACTATTCAGTAATAACAAATAAATCTGGAGTTGTATATCCTTTCCTTTCCCATTCCCAGACTGGAGTCTGGTACAATAGGAACTTTAGAGGAAATGCCTAGAAATTGATAGGTCAAAGGCCACAGATAGTCTGATGGAAAAGAAAAGAACAGATTCTTGGCACTCACTGTAGTGAAAGTGAGAGGCTCCCACTGACCCCGAGGTTCCTGTTGGTAACAAAACAAGCTCCGGGGAACTGGTGCCCAGTGTCTAATGTAATCCACCATTAACCAGTAATCATATTTTCTCCTTTTATTTTTAGCAAGCCCTTACTTTATTTCACATGACTAATAATCTGATTTTTTGACCATTTTGGCACAATAAAGTGTTTCAAAAGAAATAAAATAAGCTTAGAGGTCCAGAAAGCTCTACTTGAAATGTTATTTTTAGAATGGAAATGTGAGTAAAACACATTTAAATGTATTTACCCTGCATTTACATCTAATTCCTCTGGGGAAAATATGTTCAAATAGAAATTCTAGCCAGAGGCATAATTTAAACTTTTCCTAAAATCTATTAAAGTATTTTGATGAAAGCGAACACGAGTTAGTTGTGTGCATGTGTGTGCGTGTGGGTGCACATATGTGTGCAGGTGTGTAGGGTGCTGGGGATGTGATGTGTGCGTGCGCGCTGAGATGGAAAGGTCGCTTGCTTGGGGAAGGGTGGCGCGACCGTGGTCAAAGGCAGGTTCAGACCAGTGCATGGCAGCCGCGCTGTGCGCCGTTGGGCACACCCGGAGAGATAACAGGACTGCTTCCAGTTACTCGACCTGGGGATCCTGTCCCGAATCAGAAGGCTGGGTCGGCGGAGGAGGCCAGAAGACGGGCAGGGCACGCAGGCGGAGGGAACCTCCTTTTAAAGAGCGCATCTTCTCTCACAACCACCCAGGCTTGGGCCGGACGCCGAGTTGGGGTCCAGGCCCTGCGTGGAAGCTCAGGGAGCTACAGAGCTATTTGTTGCACACCCTTGCTGTCTGGGATTCTCCCAAGAAAGAGGATGTCTTGCAATGGGCTTCATTTTAAAACTGATCATGCTTTATCGTTGTTGTTATTAAAATAATTAGTATAAAATTTAAAATGTTCTGTAACTGCATTCATCAACCATAATCTCATTAAATGAAATGAAACTACAAATAGTTCATTGATGTGAACAAAACTGTTTCCTAGGTTAGACTGTTCCCTCAGTCAGTTCCTGAATAGTCTATCACTGATCTAAAACTATCTTCTGTCAACCGAAAATACTATTTTAAACAATTTTGTAATAGACCATAAATACATAAATAGTATATCCCAAGAAATAAGTAGGAGCTGGTGTAGCTCAAGTGGTTGAGTGCCTGTTTCCCACATATGAGGTCCTGGTTGGATCCCTGGTAGCTCCTAAAAATCAAAACAACAAACAAACAAGAAAACCAACTCGGGGGAGCTGGTGTAGCTCAGTGGTTGAGCACCAGCTTCCCACATATGAGGTCCCATCTTGCCCCAGGACCTGAGAAATAATAATAATAATTAAAAATAAGAAGGAAATATATACATATATTTTTATTTTTTGGAAGGCTGCCACAAATTTAAAAGAATAAAGAGGAATCAAGCTTTTTCAGTGGCATTTTCTGAGAGAAAATAGGCTGCCTCAGTGATTCCAGTATCCTGTTTTTCAGCTGATCTAATAGCAGCTAGGGTGACCCCAAATAAAATAGTTTTCTTTAAATGTTATGAGAAAAGTGCAATGCACCTATAATGGGGTTGTGTTAGAATGAAGTGCCTTTATTTTTACTTATTTTATTTTGAGAAGTGGGTGAGAGTAATGGAAAAAAGAGTGGTTGCACCTTATTTATAGAGATGTGTTTCTGTCTACACTTAACATTTTAAAAATCCATATCTCTTTTCTGTGTATAAAAAAAAAAAAAAAAAAAAAAAAAACTTTATAATTAATGTACAATTCCAAGCAGTCTTATAGACTATGGGAAAAAACTATTCTGAGTTGGACCTGGCTGTGACATCCACTATCAGTGTGTATCTTAGAATATACACTTGCATTTTTGCCCAACTAGACTTTTAATTTCTGTTGAGATAGAGTGTCTGTATGATGCATCCTTTTTGATCAGGGTATGAAAGTTGAAATCCTTGAAATGCTGCCTTATGAAATACTTAACTCTGGTACAAACATTTTTATTACCTCTCAGACAACTTTTTGAAAGTAATAGTACTATTCACTGTATGATTGAGTCCTCCCTCCCCATTAATGATCTTGTTTATTTTGCCTTTTGATGTCACTAGATTGGAAAATTTTCAACTTTATTTTTAAGAAATTAGTTTCTTCTTTTGTGGACCAAAAAAACCATTCAATTTATTTTTCTTTGCCTTCTATCTATGATATAAAGAAAAATTACTCAATGGTTTCAAACTCCTCTTAAATATAGTATTAAAAAAAGTATTCCCTGCAGGCACTCCACAAAATAATTTCCCTTTAAACTGTGGTCCAAGCACCTCCTGCATGAGAATCTCTAGGCCTACTGAATCAGAACTTCTGTGGCTGTAGCCCAGGAATCTAAGAAGCTCCCCATGTGATTCTAATTCAACACTAAAGTTGGAGAACTGCTGCTGTAGTAGTTAGAGTGTTGTATTAAAATCATGCTCATTTTTAAGCTATATATATTTATATCCAGTTAGGTGCATTTAATAACATTATCTTTCCAGAGGAGTAACTTAGTGCCACTTTAACTTGCATTCTTCTCTCTCTGTCTCTCTCTCTCTAGGCAATGTGGCTGATGTTGCAGAATGATGAGCCAGAGGACTTTGTCATAGCAACTGGGGAAGTCCATAGTGTCCGGGAATTTGTAGAGAAATCATTCTTGCACATTGGAAAAACCATTGTGTAAGTATAACTGAAAGTTGATTTACAGTCATTCATCAGACACGTGCCAACAGTTTTGATCATGTGCCTGCTATTCTGCCTTGATTTTCTTTTTCTTTTTCCCTTTTCCCTCTCTTATAAAGCAATATATGTGCTTCAGTATGAAGCAGGGACTTTGCTCTTCAGTGCAGGTAACCCCAATTATTTTATATGTCACCATCTAAACCCAGTTTTTTACTGTGATTTTACTGTGGCTAATTTTATTCTTACCATTGAAATTTTGAGCTCAAGATGATTATATTACACAGTCTTTTAAAGTACTTTCACTTTTACTTTGAAAGTTTCAAACCATCAAGAAACTTAGAGAAAAGTTATTTAAATACTTTACAAATAACTTTCTTTTTCCTGAGCCAATGAGAATAAATTGCCTGCCAAGTAGATGCTCCATAACCCTGAATATTTTTTTATGCATTTCCTATAAACAATGACATTTTCCTACATGATCATAATATAAACACCAAAAATCAGGAAATTCATATTGACATATTACCACCATCTAATCCTCAGATCCCATTTGGCTTTTGCCAGTTGAACCATGACTATACTTTATACCAAAATGATCCGGTTTATATTAAGTGCTACATTTACTCATTACATTACATAAAATTGGAGGTCAGATTTTTATTGTAAATTTAAAAGATTTGTGGGAAATCCTTCATTGTAAATTGATGTTTCATTTTTAACATAAGAAAGGACTTCTACTTCTAGCCATGATGAAGGAACAGAAACTAGATTTAACCTTCTACTTAAACAACTAGGCAAAATATATGGAACAGTTGTTTTAGATATTGGAAAACTGGCATTGTAAGACCATGATCCCTCATAAAAAGGAAACAGAGGAGAGGATCCCTGAAGCCATCCTCAGTTTCTTCCTGGAGGCACATTATGGACTGTGGAACTTGGAAAGGGAAACCCAAGATTAGAACGGCTGTCTTGCTACGTTGAGGAAGCAGGGATCAGAGAAGAGAATCTGAGGTACCTAGACTTTGTGGGACAAGTTCTAGAAAGGTGGGATCTATGAAGAAAAAGAGCTCCAGTCCCCTTGAGTCTTTGCTGAATAATAATATGTATGTAAGGAGAAACTCCAAAAGCTTGTACAAAGAACCATCTGGTACCATCTGGTAGCTTTGAGCAGAATTGTTTCTTAGCGCTCACCCAAGACCAGAGACATTAGAGTTTCAACCAGCCATAGTGGAGAGGCCTTGGTGATCACTCAGAGAATTCAGTACAGATTCTAGAAGGTTCATGCTTCAGTAATGGGGCTAATCCCTAGGTAAAGGCTACTCTAGACTCAGGCTAACAAAGTTTAAATACCAGCCTCAAAAGGATCACATTGGATACTTAACAGCCTACCATAACAAAGCCCAGTATTCTTCAGAAGAATATAAAGACACTAGACTATAAACAGGATAAAATACATCATGTTTAGGATTCAATCAGAAATTAGTAGGCATGTCAAGAAGCAGGAAAATATTAGTGATAACCCAGGAAAAAATCAATCTGTAAAAATAGAGCAAGGAATAATAAAGGTGATGGAATGAGCAGGCAAGGATCTTAAAATAGCCATTATAACTATATTCAAATATTTTAAGAAAACTTTGAATATCGTAGGAAAAGGGAGAAATACAAGAAAAGAACCAGATGGAACTTCTAAAGATGAAACATTAATTATCTGAAATGAAAAAAAAAAAATCACTGATAGAATTGAGAGTAAATCAGATACTGCAGAAGAAAAGACCAGTGAATGTGTAGACCTAACAATAGGAATGATCATAGATGAAAAACAAACATAAAAAGACTGGGGTTTGGGACAAAAAATAAGAAAACCTCAGTGACCTGTGGGACAATATCAAACAATCTCATAAGTAATTAGAGTCCCATAAGGGAAAAAAAAGTGGGGGAAAATGGGATGCCAGAAAAGAAATAATAGCAGATATTTTTCCAATTTGATGAAAATGATAGAATCACAGATCCAAGAGGCTTAATAAGCCCCAAGCAGGATAGCAGGGTAAACACACACAAAAAAATCAAACCAGGACACATCATCATCAAATTACTGAAAATAAATTCAAAAGAGCAAATCTTAAAAGCAGACAAAGAGAGAATTCTGGGAAGATGGTGCAGTAGGAAACTCTAGGAGTTGAGTCCCTTCACTAAAACAACCATTGAACTGGCAGGAACTTCTGAATCAACCACTTTGAAACTCCAGAGTCTAGGAGAACACTGTGCAGCATCCATGGAGGAGCAGGAGGAAGATGCTGGTAATTGCAATTGTGAGTTTCTCTGCAAGAGCTGTCATCTTTCTTCCCCAGCCTAGTGGCTGGCAGCAATGGGGATTGGAGCTACTGCTCCTGGCTCAGCTTGCTGGTGCCAGGTTGGGATATAAAGAACTAGTCTTCCAATTCTCTGGATGTGTGGTCTGATCCCGGATCTCTACCTTTGATCAGCTACTTCAGATCACTAGCATCCAGCTCTGAGGGCAGCCATTGTTCCAACCACCTTGGGGCAAAGGCTATAGAGGACTCCTAAAGACTGTAACCTTCCTCAAAATTAAAGAAAATATTTAAGAGCTGCATTAATCAGGCTAGTGCTGAATTTTTAAAAATGCAGCTTAAAAATCCATAGAAGAAGTTCCTGCTATACCTTCTGGCTCCTTCCCCCAGTCTCTCTACAACCTAGAGTGGAGCCAGCTTGCACTTCCATTGTGGGGCCCTGGCCCTGTTCCAGAGGGAGCACAGTGGCCCCTGTGTGCATACTGGTGTGCCTGTATGTCAGTACCTATTTATCAGGTGGAAGTCCTAGAGACTGAGCCAGGCAACTTGTCTCAGGCTCACCTTCCCAGAGGTTGTCCTGAAGACAGAGAAGTCGCTTGCAGATAGCTAGGACAGTGTGAGAAACAATTAAGTTGAAGTTGCCTGGGTCAAAGGTCTACCTGCATTAAGTCACTGGAAAGAGCACCCAAGAGACCCCCCTCTTGGGGGAGTTTCTGTTTAAAGGGAGTAGAGGGGTCATTCAATCAAACTCCTGTGTACTGTAAATGGAGAAATCCTGGGGATTACAAGACAAAGAAAGAAAGAGGAAATCATGGTCCATCCAAAGGACAAGATAAAAGCCCAGAATGCATCAAGAAAGAGGACCAACCAGACTTTGAACCTACCAGACAGAGACTTTAAAATATGCTCCTCACTGCTCAAAGAGATAAAGAAAAACATGGAGAGAGAACTAAAGGATATGAGAGAAACAAGGAATGAACAATATGGAAATCTCTCCAGAGAAATACTGGAGTTAAAGAACACAATACCTGAAATGAAAATTCACTAGATAGTTTCAACAGCAGATTGAAGGTAATAGAAGAAAGAATCCGTGAACTCAAAGACAATGGAAATTATTCCGACTGAGGAACAGGAAGAGAAAAGAATAAAAAAGAATGAACAGAGCCTGAGACCTGTGGAGCACCATCAAGCATACCAATATATGCATTATGTGAGTCCAAAAAAGAGAAGAAAGAGAGAAAGAGGCAGAAGGAATATTCAGAAATAATGGCAGAAAACTTCCCAAATTTAATGAAAGACATGATTATGCACATTCAGGAAGCCCAACAAACCAAGAACAGCACAAAATCAAAGAAAGTCACTCCCAGACCCATAGTAATCAAATTGCCCAATGCCAGAAAGAAGAAGAAAGTTCTGAAAACTGCAAGAGAAAAGCAACAGGTTATGTACAAATGATCCTCAATAAGTCTCAGTGCTGATTTCTTATCAGAATCCCTGGAGGCAAGAAGACAGTAGTATGAAATTTTAAAGTGTTGAAAGAAAACAATTGTCAATAAGAATTTTATACCCAGCAGGATGTTATTTTAAAAATTAAGGAGAGATTAAGACATTCCCAGATAAACAAAAGCTTAGGAAATTTATCACCACTAGACCTACCCTACAAGCAGTGCTAAAGTAAGTTCTTCAGACTGAAAGGAAAGGACACTAGATAGTGGATTAAAGAAGCATAAAGATATAAAGACCACTGGTAAAGTTAACCATTCAGGGAATTATAAATGCCAGTACCATTATATTATTTGTTATGTAACTCCACTTCTTCCTTCGTGTAGGTGCTAAAATAAAAATGCATAAAAAGTATGTTAAATTGGTGATTTTGATCATACAATGTAAAAGATACAATTTGTAACAAGTACCAAAAAAGCTGGAGGGGTGAAAGGGTATAGGATCAATGTATGTGTATGTTATTGAAGATAAGTTGGTATCAAAGCAAATATGATTGATATAGATTGAAGATGTTAAATTTAACTCTGTGGTAACCACAAAAAAAATACATGAAAAATACATTCAGAAATAAATGAGAAGTATCTAAAAATGGTACAATACAAAAAGCCAAACAAATATGGAAGTAGGCATTAATGGGAGAATTGAGGTCAGAAAAAGTATAAGACTTACAAATACAAAATAGAAAGATGTCAAAAGAATGTCCTGCATTATCAGTAGTTAGTTTAAACATAAATGGATAAACTAGTCAAAATGGATAAATGGATAATCCCCAGTCAAAAGGCAGAGATTTTTAAAGAATGGATTAAAAAGCATGACTGAACTATATCCTATTTACAAGAGACTCATCTTAAATTCAAAGATATAAGTAGGTTGAAAATGGGGAAAAAAGGAAAAAAAATATACCATGCAAGTACTAAACAAAAGAGAGCAGGAGTAGCTATACTAATTTTAGAAAACTGTTATGAGAGACAAAGAGGATCACAATATATCGAAAAGGGGCCAGTTCAACAAAAAGACAAGATGCATATAAATATATATGCACCTAATGGCAGAGCCCCAGAATATATGAAACAAATATTGACAGATTTGAAGAGATAATTAATTAATAATTAATAGCAGGAGATTTCAATTCCCACTTTCAATAATGGATAGAAACTCTAGACAGAATGATGCTCTAAACCAGCTGAACAGACATATAAAGAACACTTTGCCTATTCTTTTTGAGTGCACATGTAACATTCTACAGGATAGACGATATGGTAGGTCACAAAACAAGTCTTAATAAACTCAAAATATTGAAATCATATATTTTATCTTCTCCAACCACAATGTAATGAAACTAGAAATCAATAACAGAGGGAGAAATGGAAAATTCAGAAATTGGAAATTAAACCATGTACTCTTAAAGAACCTATGGGTCAAAGAAGAAATCACAAGGGAAATTAGGAAATATCTTGAGACAAATAAATATTAAAACACAACATACCAAAACTTATGTGATGCAGCAAAAGCAGTGCTGACAGGGAAATTTATAGCTCTAAATGCTTACATTAAAAAAGAACAACAACAACAAAAAAAAAAGAACAAACACACCAATGTTCATAGCAGCATTAGTCACAATTGCCAAAAGATGGTAGCAACCCAAGTTTCCATCAACCAGTGAATGGATAAGCAAAATATAGTATATACAAATGATGGAATATTATTCAGCTATAAAAAGGAATGAAATCCTGATGCATGTGACAACATGGTGAACCTTGACATTATGTTGAGTGAAATAATCCAAACACAAAAGGACAAATATTGTATGATCTCACTGATATGAACTAATTATAATAAGCAAACTCATAGAGTTAGAATCTAGAATATAGTTTATCAGGGGATAGAAGGAGGATAGAGAATGGGGAACTGATGTTTAATTTGTATATAGTTTCTATTTAGGCTGATTGTAAATGTTTGGAAATGGTTGGTGATGGTAGCACATTATTGTGAGTGGAATTAACTGCTGAATTATGTTTGTGAATATGGTTGAAAGGGGGAAGTTTGGCATTGTGTATGTTACTAGAAAGAAAGTTAGAGGACAAAAAACATAGGACAGTATAATACAGTGAACCCTGTTGTGGATGATGGATTGTAGTCAATAATACAAATATAAGAATGTTCTTTCATGAATTATAACAAATATATGACACTATTACATGGTGTTAATAATAGGGAAATACATGGAGAAATACATCTAATATAAACTGGACTATAGTTAACAGTAATATTTTAATATTCTTTCATCAGTTGAAACAAAGATACCACAATGATGCAAAGTGTCAACATTGGGAAGTAAATAGGAATGTTATATTTCTTACATGACTTTTTGGTAAACCTGCAACTTTTCTAATTTAAAAAATTACAATAATTTTTTTAAAATTTTCTAAATGAAAGAAACCAGACACACAGTACTACATATTGTTTGGTTCCATTTATTTTAAATGGAAATATAAATAAATTTATAGAAGCATAATTAGTGGTTATCCATTAGATCAGTGACTGGGGAAGAATAGAGGGGTTGAGAGGTGACTGCTAAGGGTTTGGGGGTTTTCTTTTTGGAGTAATGAAAATGTTCTAAAATTTATTGTGATGATAAATGTACAACTCTGTGGGTAAACTAAAAGCCATTGATTGTACACTTTGGGTGGATTGTATGCTATGTGAATATATATCAATAAAACTGCTTTATTTAAAAAGAAGAAAGATCTCAATTCAGAGACCTTATCTCAAAACTAGAGGATCTAGAGAAAGAAGAACAAACTAAAGAGAGAGTAAACAGAAGGAAGGAAATAGCAAAGACTAGAGCAGAGATAAATGAGATAGAGAATTAAAAAAAAAAAAATCAGCAAAACTAAAAGTTGGTTCTTTGAAAAGATCAATAGAAATGACAAACCTTTAGCTAGACTGACAAAGAAAAAAAGGCACAAATAACTAAAATGAGAAATGAAAAGGTAGACATTACTACTGACCCAACAGAAATAAAAAGGACCATAAGAAGATACTATGAACATGTACACCAACAAATTGGATAGTCTAGATGAAATGGGACAAACTCCTAGAAAGGTACAAACTACCTGCAGTGACTCAAGAAGAAATAGAAGATCTCAACAAACTAATACCTAGTAATGAGATTGAACCATTAACTAAAAAGTGGTTGTGCTCCCATTTACCATATGGGAGGCCCCGGGTTCGATTCCTGGGGCCTCCTGGTGAAGGCAAGCTGGCCGGTGCGGTGAACTGACAGCCCGCGCTGGCGCAGCAAGATGATGCAACAAAGGGAGTCAAGCAGACACAGAAAAACGTACAGCAAATGGACACAGTGAGCACAAGCAGCAAAGGGGGGATAAATTAATAAATTTAAAAACCCACAATGAGATACCATTTCACATCCATTAGAATGGCTACTATTTTTAAAAATGGAAAATTACAAATGTTGGAGAGGATGCGGAGAAATAGGTACACTCATTCGCAGTTGGTGGGTATATAAAATGGTATAGATGCTAAGCTAGATAGTTTGGCAGTTCCTCAGAAACTTAAGTATAGAATTACCTTATAACCCAGCAATCCCACTTCTAAGTATATACCCAAAGATTTGAAAGCAGGGATTCAAACAGATATTTTCACGATGTTCGTAATGGCATTATTCATAATTGCCAACAAATGGAAGCAACCCAAGTGTCCATCAGCTGATGAATGGATAAATAAAATATGGTGTGCATATATATATACACACACACACATATATAATGGAATGTTATTCCACTGTAAAAAGGAATGAACTTTTGATATGTGTGACAACATGGATGAACCTTGAAGACATCATGAGTGATATAAGCGAGACACAAAAGGACAAATACTGTATGTCCTCACTGGTAGGAAATAATTAGAATAATCAAATTCATGGAGTCAGAATCTAAAGTATAGGTTACCAGAGGGCTAGGGAATGATGAGTTAATGCTTAAATTGTACAAAGTTTCTGTTTGGGTTGATTGTAGTGTTTTGGTAATGAATGATAGTGATAATAGCACAAAATTGTGAACATAATTAACAGCATTGAATTATATATATGAAGGTGATTAAAAGAAATTTTAGATTACATATGTTACTAGAATAAAAATTTTTAAAAAACAACTGTACAACACAATAAATTCTATTGTAAATGATGGACTATAGTTACTTGTACAATTTTAAAATGTTCTTTCATGATTTGTAAAAAATGTACTACACTAATACAAGGTGTTAATAATTGAATGGTATATAGGAACTCTGTATTTAATGCATGATTTATCTGTAAACCTACAACTTCTCTAGTAAACAATAAAACTAGCCAGACTCAAAAAAAAAAAGAAAGAAAGAAAGAAAGAAATCATGTACAAGGGAACAAATATAAATTTTCTTATCAGAAATCATGCAAAGGAGAAGACAATGGATCCGCCTCTTTAAACTGCTGAAAGAAACCTACAACCTAGAATTCTATACCCAATGAAAATATTTCAAAAATGGAGGTAAATTAAAGACTTTTTGGGACAGGAAAAAAAGTCAAGACAATTCATTGCTAGCAAACAAACAGAAGGAAAACGATAGCAATTAGAAACTTAGAGCTATACAAAAGAATGAAAGCAAGATAAATAGTAAATACTGAGTGAAATATAATATTTCCTCATTTTTAATTTCCTTAAAAATAAAATTAAAGCAAAAATAATATCAATATATTGGGGTATTTTTATATGAATGAATAAATCATATGATAACGGTAACATAAAGAATGGGGTGAATGGAAGCATTTAAGTATTATATTGTTGTAAGGCTCTTACATTAAGTTAGAATTTGTATAAAATCATTTCAAGATAGACTGTGATAATTTAAGATTATGTACTGTAAACTCTAGAACAGCTATTAAAATAAATGAAGAATAGCAATAACCCAACAGTGTAGTTAAAGTGGATTCTTAAAAAGTACTCAATCCAAAAGAAAGCAGTAAAAGAGGGAAAGGAAAAAATAAGAGAAAACATCAAAACAGTAGAGAAAATCATTACAACCAAAACCTGGATAAACCTCTATCCAGACTGATCAAGAAAAAAAGAAAAGACATAAATTACAAATATGAGAAATAAAAGAGGGACATCAGTATGGCTCCTTCAGGCTTTAAAAGAATAATAAGGGTATGTTATGAGCAACATTTTGCCAATTTGTCAAATTAGAGGAAATGGACAAACTGGAAAAGACTCAACTTGTCAAAACTGACTCAAGAAAAAGTAGAAATCTTAATAGTTCTGTATCTGTTAAAGAAACTGAGTTTCACTGTGGAATTCTATCCAGCATTTAATGAAGAAAATAATAGCTTTCCTAAAACGCATTTTTCCCAAAAATAGTAGGGGGGACATTTCCTAACTCATTTTATGAGGCCAGCATTTCCAATACCAAAAGCAAAGGAAAAGAAATGTACAGACCAATATTCCATATGCACAGAAAAACAAAACATCCCTAACAAGATACCAGCAAATTGAATCTAGTAATATATGAAAAGTTTATACAACCTGACCAAGTGAGGTTTATCCCAGGAATGCAAGACTGGTTTAACATTTGAAAATCATTGTAATTCACCATATTAATAGAACCAAAGAGAAAATCCATATTATTTTCTCAAAAGATTCAGAAAAAGCATTTGAAAAAATTCAACACTTATTTATGACAAAAAAAAAAATTTTTTTTTCAGCAACCTAGAAACTTCCTTTAGCTAATAAATGGTATCTAAGAAAAAACCTATAATTAATATCATATTAATGGTGACAGACTGAATGCTTTTCTCCTAAAGTCAAGGTCAAGGCAAGGATGTCTGCTCTTTTTCCTTTTCATCATTATCCTAGAGATCCTCACCAAAAATAAAACAAGTAAAAGAAATGAAAGGAAGAAGAATATCTGGCTTTATTCACAGATAGCATGATAATGTACAGAAAATCTAAGTAATATACAAAAGAGCTATGAGAACTAACAGATAAATTTAGAAGTGTCATAGGTTACAAGGTCTATACATAAAAATCAATGGTATTTTTATGTGCTACTAAGGAAAAAAATGGAAATTGAAATTTTTAAAAAGTACCAGTTATAATAGATTCAGAAAAACATGAATACTTAGGGATGAATTTAATAAAATATGTGAAGTATTTGTGCACTAAAATCTAAGAGATACTGATGAAAAAAAATTTTTAAGCCCTAAATAAATGGAGAGATACACCATGTTCTCAAATTGGAGGACTGTTGATGTCAATTCTCTTTAAATTAATCTATAGATTCAGTGCAATCCTAGTCAAAATCAGTAGGCTCTTTTGGGTAGAAATTGTCAAAATGATTCTAACATTTATATGGAAAGGCAAACGATCTGGAATAGTTTTGAAAAAAGTGAAATTTGGAGAATATTTACTACCTGATTTTAAGACTTCTTTAAAGTTTAATTAGCATTGTATTAGCATAAGGATAGACTTCTAGATCAATGGAATAAAATAAAAAGACCAGAAATAAACCTACACTCATATGGTCAATTGAATTTTTACAAAGAGCCAAAGTAATTCAATTGGTAAAGGATAGTATTTTCAACAAATCATGCTTGAACAATGGATAGCCATATGTAGGGGGAAATGTGAACTTCAATCTATATCTCACCTCCAAACAAAAACTAACTTGAAAAATGTGAGAGCTAAAACTGAAAAAACTGCTTGATAAAAACATAACAGGAAATTTTTGTGTCCTTGGGATAGAGAAAGATTTCTCAGGTTATTCTTTTATTATTGAGTTATAGGAGTTTTTATATATTCTGAGTACAAGTTTTTTGTCAGATATATATTTTGCAAATACATTCTCCCACTCCATGGCTTGCCCTTTCAATTTCTTAATAATGTGTTTCAAATAGCAAAAGTCTTTAATTTTATAGAATGCAATTTATTAATTTTTATAGGTTTTTATTTTGTATATGTATGTGTTTGTATTGAATCTATACATCCATTTGGAGAGAAAAGAATTTCTTAGGACACCAAAAGCAAAAATCATAAAAGAAAAAATTATAAAATGAATGAGTTTTTTTATTTAAAACAATTAACAATATCTGCTCTTTGAAAGTAACCATTAAGAAAATGAAAAAGCAAGTCCTCGGCTGGGAGAAAATAAGCATAGTATGCATACCTGAAAGGACTTGTATCTAGAACATATAAAGAACTGTTATAACTCAGTAATAAGAAAACAACTCAATTAAAAATGGGCAAAATATTTGAGGAGATACTTTACACAAGAAAATATAAAAACGGCCAGTACACACATGAAAAGATGCTCAACATGATTAGTCATCTGGAAAATGCACATTAATTCCACAATGTAATACCTCTATACTCCCTTTAGAATGGCTAAAGTTTAAAAGGTTGACAATGTCAAGTGTTGGCAAGGATGTGGAGTTACAATACATTACTGATGGAAGTTCTAAAATGATAAAACCACTTTGGAAAACAGTTTGACTTCTTATAAAATCAATTCTATACTTACCATATGACCAGCAATTCTACTTCTAGATATTTACCAAAGAAAAATGGAAATATATGTCCACCCAAAGCCTTGTACATGAATATACATAGCAGCTCTATTCCTAATAAAGCATTACCTTCCCCAATGCCCAATTAACCAGTAAATGGAAAAACAAATGTGATATATCCATACAATGGAATATTTCTCAGTAATGAAAAGGAATCAGGGAAACGGATGTGGCTCAAGCAATTGGGCTCCCGTCTACCATATAGGAGGTCCAGGGTTCTATTCCCAGGGCCTCCTGGTGAAAGGCAAGCTGGCCCATGCAGCGAGCTGGTCCGAGCAGAGAGCTGGCCCACACAGAAGTCCTGGCCTGCATGGAGTGCTGGCCCACATGGAGAACTGGCACAGCAAGATGACGCAACAAAAAGAGACACAGAGGAGAGAAATAAGAGACTCAGAAGACCAGGGAGCTGAGGTGGCGCAAGAGATTGAGCACCTCTCTCCCATTCCAGAAGGTCCCAGGATCGATTCCCAGTGCCACCTAAAGAGAAGACAAGCAGACACAGAAGAACACACAGAGAGCAGACAGCAAGTGCCAAACAATGAGAGGGGGGAGAAATAAGTAAATAAATAAAAACTGGAAAAAAAGAAAAGAAAAGGAATCAATTACTGGTATACCCAACAACATGGATGAATCTTAAAATCACTATGCCTTGCAAAAGACGTCAGACACTGAAGAGTACATACTGTATGATTCTACTATGTGTATGATATAGGAGAGACTAATTTAATTTATAGTGATAGAAAGGAGATCAGTGGTTGTCTGGGATTGCGGATGAGGGTGGGATGAGTGGGAAAGGCACGGGGTGGTTATAGTTTATATATTTATTTGCTGGTGATTACATGAGTGCATGCATTTTTCAAAACTCATAAAACTATGTACTTGGTATGCATGCTATTGTTTCTAAATTTTACATCAATAAAGCTGATTTTTAAAAAGGAATGGAAAACAAGGAACTTAAATGGCCATCATCAAGGAAACTTTTAAGTATATTTGATTGATGGACTATACACAGCTATTAGAAATAATGCTTATGAGGAATTTAAATAACATGAAATATGATTATGACAATGTTAAGTGATACATGGTTAGATACAAGAATCCAAGTTTAGATCTGTTATATGGTCTAAACTCCGTTAAAATATACCTCCAAAAGATAAGAATGAAGCACACCAATAATTTAATGATGGAAGTTTATACATGATGAAATTATGAATGACTTTTAGTTTTTTACTTAATACTTTTCTCTATTTTCCAAATTTCCTATAGTGAATTTATATATTTTTGTAGTAAGTCACCTGAAGCATAAGTTTTTAAAATTAGGGGCAGTCTTACAAGTAAATTCCCAAATAAGACTGTCCTTTGAAAAGTATTTGAAACTTACTCATTTCTTCTAACTTAGAGATAATGTTCTGTTTTCAGTCACCCAAGTCGCCCTCCTTCCTGTAATTCCATGGGCTAAATGCTTATTTTTTTATCTAGCAGTCTTTCCCAAACTGGGATGCTATTCCAGGAGATGTCTAAAAAACATTCCATGTCAAGTTCAGTTAGAAAAATACTACATATTATAACCTCCTCTTGGAGAATCACCAAGCACCATAGCATGTCGAAAAATCTGCAGTAAAGAAATGTTTTAACTTGGTTTAAGCCAGCATTTTCTAAACTTAATTTTTTTAATTCATATTAAAATTATACACAAGCAACAGTGTTCTTTGGATCAACAGCTGGGAAGTGTTCTTTTTCCCTTCAAAACTGAGTAACAAGTATCTAGTATATCTCACTGCTTTCCTCTGTTCCTAAAGTAGAGCTTGTCCTTGGTTGCTTCTCCTTCTCAGTGGAGAAGGCCCAGTAAAGCCATTACAGTTAATTTCACTGAAATCTATTTCAAATGTTAGGGAATGACCTCTTTTGAAAGTTTTCATCAGCCTCCATTTTGTTTCAAATAACAGACTAAACCACAAATTAAGCTTTTAGTGATATATTTAAAAGTGCCTTTTTGTGTATATAAAATTTTGGTGAAATCAAAACATTCTTCCAAATTCTCCCAGAAAAGATAGATGTGAGGTGCTGATCATTCCAGATGAATTAAAGACCTTACTTTGCTCCATTGACCAGAGTCCTCGGTGTGACAGCATGGCATGCCTGCCATGGCTGTCACCACCAGGGCTACAGAACTGCACCATCCTGCTGCACGCCCAGCATTTGTTTCAGGTCTTTCTGAGTCCTGTCAGTTGTGTTGTAGATACTGAGTCTCTACAATGCACATTCTTCCTAGTGACCAAAAATATAAAATTCCTTCTCAAGCCAGATAATAAAACCATGATGGCTTTGTGAATGCTTTCTGTAATTTATGTTTTATTGTTTATTTTTTTTCCAATTTCCTTCCTCTGGATCTTTGTGGGCCCCATGCATCAGCATACCAATCTCAGCTGGAAGAGTCATAGAGAGCCACAGGCAATTCCATGCACTAGGGCCAAGGCTGTTCCCCGGGCTCAGAGTAACCCGTGCAGCTGGTGAACTTTTGACAGGGCCAGCCAGTCTTTCTTGGGAACAGTGTCTTCACAGTGTCAGTCACCAGGCAGAAATGAGCAAAGAAAATACACTATGAGCTGAACAGAACTTAGGAAGCTTAGGATAGTGTTATACCTCAGTAACTCTTGGTTTTATTACAATTTGGGGAAATGTTTTCATAGAACCTCAGGAATGTGTCCCTCTTACTCCCAAGGATGCTGTCCTAATGTCTTTGTTTCATGACTTGTTCAATGCCATTCCTAAGTCATGTGTCCTATAGTCAGTGTGGCTAACAGCACAGGTTCCAGTGCCATGCTCATTGGGTTTCAATCCCAGCTCTGCAGCTTCCAAGGTGACTTATTCAAACTCTCTGTGTCTTCACTTTCCCACTCTAAAGTGGAGATAATAAGAGGGCATACTTCTCAGAGATGGTATGAGAATTAAATGAGTTTAACTAAACAATCTATATAAGTATTTACTATTAATGAAGTGGGTAATTGGTTAAGAATGACATTTGTTGACAGTGAATACAAGGGATAAACAAAACATGGAAACAATAAGATTGGTTAACTGAGTGTATGTTTGGGGACAGGAAACAGGAAAGAAGATCACACTTAGTCAAATATAGTATTTCCTTATTGTTACTAAAATGCTGGGAGTTGAAAAATTGAATAAAAATTAAAAGACATTTCATGTCTGTGTGCCCACGAGGAATTTAATAGACACACCTAACAGACCAGGGAATTGTAGGAGGAACACATTTGTTCCATTTTAGTTACATAGAGGCTGTAGATCTAGGGAGGCATCTCATCCTTTCCAACGCCTGACCCTTCCAAGATGTGATTGGTCATTTGTCATATTTAGGATACCACGGAATGGAGAACAGGTGTTCTCAAACTTTAAAAGGCATGTAAATCACATGGAGCTTCTGAATCACCTGAGGTGGGGCCTGAGAATGTGCATTCCTAACAAGCTCCTGGGTGAGGCCGATGCTGCTGGTCCACAGACCACACTTAGAGGAGCAGTGCCCAAGAGAAGTATAGAACCTCACCAAGGTCACTTGTCACTTCCCCTTACATATTTACCTTCTCGGGTAAACTAGATAGTAGGCACCTAAAGGTCAGAGTCTGGAGTCTGCTTCCTTTCTATTCCTTTCATTGTACCTAGCACATTGTCAGAGTAAATAAATACACATCTTAATGAATCAGTAAAAGAAATATAATTTTTGGAAGTAGGGAAATTTGGCTTTAGGTTTGAGAAGACACAATTATTGCTTAAAAATGAAAAGACTTCAAAATTCAAGGGCCTACTGTGAGAACAGGCCAGTGAATACCTGGGGTTGGTGTAGCTCCTTTTCCTCGTTTTATTTTCTATTCACCACATTTCCATTCAACTGTATTTAAATCAACTTTGTATTTAAATAATCTTATCTGTACTAGAATTTATCATCTGATATACTAAGGTTTTTAAAAAAAAAGTTCTCTGGACTTTTTCTTCTATTAATAAGTTAAAGGATGCTTTCAGATGAAATGAAAAGACCTACAAAATAAGAACCACAGCTTCCTTCTCCCTTTCATATGGGTTGAAAGAGATAGGCAAAAAGATGCCTGGGTATAAAATATAAAGCCAAAGTGTCTGGAAATTGATTCTGGTTATACCATGACTAAATTGTTCTCTAATATGAAATGAGATACTATGTTTGATATTGCAAGTCACCTAAGAAACCTAAGAAACTGGCTTATCCAGTAATAATTAAATACCCAATCACACCAGTTCTTTCATATGAACTAATAATTTAATTCATAAAGTAGTTTGTAAGCAAACTCTTATATATTATATATACTGTTATATAGTATATATTTATATACTATGCATATATAAGTATATACTATACTTAACATAGTAGGTACTATATATGTGTGTCTATACTTATATGTGTGTATACTTATATATTATAATAGGAAATCCATAAAAAATAATCATGGTAATCTGAGAATGCCCAAGAAATTACTTTTTCAGAAATATTTAACGTTTTTCTATAAAATGGTGGATTATAATTTTTTTGTTTTTTTTTTTTAATATTTTTAAAAATGCTTAGATTACATAAATGTTACACAAAAATTACAGGGATTCCCATGTTTTCCACCTCCCATACCTCCCACAACTTCCCACATAAACATCTTTCATTAGTGAGGCACATCACCTGCAATGGATATACACATCCTGGGCTTTGCCACTAAGCATGGACCACAGTTCACATTGTAGACCACACTCTCTCCCACACAGTTCTGCATGTTACATGCTGATATAAAATGGCCCATATCTGTCGTTGTGATGTCCCAAAAAAGCCCCTATATTACAACTGCTTTTCCCTCTCCCTGCGCCAAAAGCATCCACTGGCCACTGGCTCCACATCAATGTTGTAATTTCTTCCATTGCTTGAATCACAATATGTCTACAACAGAATACCAGTAAGTCCACTCTAGTCCATAGCTCTTCCCCCAATCCTGAGGAGTCTGGGATGGTGATGTCCACTCCACCTCCAAGTGAGAGGGGGCTTATATCCCATTGATAAGGTGGATAGGTTTATCGTGCCTGCAGCTGCAGACTCTCTCCATTCCCTGGGATGGCCGTTGTCCATCATCATCTCCTGGCCAGGTCATCATCTCCTTGCCAGGTGTCTTGGGTGAGTCTATTGAGCTGTAGAGTAGGAGTTGCAGCTCCACCGAGATTCCAGGCACAGCTGGCACATGGGCAGGCCAAAGGCTCCAGTCTCTGGAAGTACACCTACAAACTCCAGCACCACATATAGGTTTGAATAGAAGGGACTGATGGACCATGTGCAGGGAGGACTCATTTGAGTCCAACTCTGTCACTCTCAGGAGCACAGATTCCAAGTATATCCCACTGATAAGGCATCAATCTCTGGAGCTGTCCCCCCTTATATAGAACCTGGGTGTCTCCAGAGCCCTCAGGAGCCCCTCTGTTTGGGGTGATATCCACTTTGGTGTTTCATGAGATCCTAGTGAGGTGTGTGTAAGCGCTACCTCTGGGATGACCTCCCGACTTTCTTTGAAGTCTCTTAGCCATATGAACTCATTGTCTTTATATTTTCACCCTTTTATTCAAGGTCTTTTTCCAGTCGTATTGCCACTTGGCACTTGGTATTAATCCCTCATTTCCAGGGAGGCTCATCCCTGGGAGTTATGTCCCATACTGGGGGGAAGGTAATGCATTCATATGCTGAGTTTGGCTTAGAGAGAAGCCACATTTGAGCAACAAGGAGGCTCTCAGGTGGCAACCCTTAGGCACCCCATAACAGTAGGCTAAGTTTCAATTACAAGAGCAGAGACTCGTAGGGCTATTCATCAATAATAAGAACCCATTAGTGGACCCTCCTCCTTTGCCAGACACTGCCCCTGCACTTGGGGGACTGTTGCTGCTCCCTTGGAGAATGTGGCAGAGCAGTCAAGGGTGGGAATTCAGTATTCTCTCATTTACTGAGTGATTCTCCACCCACTGTGACCATGCCCCACCCCTTGATCATTTGAACAATTTTATATATCTTTTATGTATATTCAGGTGAACTTCCTCCCATGAAACCCCCATCCTTGACACCCCCACCAGTGATCCTCTCCCACCCCCATTGTAACCCTTCTGTGATCCAAACCTTCCTTAAAGATGAAGCCCATATAATAGCCAAATACAATTAATAGGAAAATGAAATAATAATGATAAGTTTAAATGTAAGAGGTAAAATACATGGAAACTTAAAAAAAAAAACACTAAAAGTAAAATTAAATTAAAGGATTGGGATATTCAAAAAATGGGAAGAAACAAAATTTTTAAAAAAAAAATTTTTTTAACATTTTGCCTTCTATCACTGCATTATCGGGTGTCCAGTCTGTACTGTAGCACCTTCCCCCTCTCACTCTCCAGTGTCTCCCAAATTTTCCTTTAATTTTCAAAGAAGTTTTTGGTCACAGCAAAGTCACACACAGAATATTAGAGACTCTCATACACCCAACCGCCTCCCCCTTTCCTCACCCCATATTAAAACCTTTTTGTATGTGGATGGTAGCATTGTTATAACTGTTATACATATAGTGAAACATAGCTACTAAATATTGTTAGTGGTTTACAATATAGTTTACAATTTAGACGTTACAATTTAATAATTTTTGATGATATTTACCATGTCCAGTGTCCATCACTGTAAGGTAATAAAGAACATTTCCCCTGACCACTAAATACCCCCTTGTTTGATCTATTCTGTTCCTCCCTCCCCATCCCCCTGGGGCACATGACACCCCCCTGTCTTGACTCATTGGATGACAAGATTCATAGTTACATGCAACAAGAGGTCTTGACACGCTGATTGTCCTCCCCTATTAGCATCCACCATTGATCATAAGAGATGCCCACCTGTCTGTTTCTGGGTGAATCGGTCCTCCCAAAGATAGGGGTCCACCTCCTTCCCACTCACCGTGTGGGTCTCCACTCACCAACACAACACATTATGACAGGATAAACACTCACACACTCCCCAGAAGCCTACTCCAGATGTGCCCCATCCTGAATGCCACCCCCCAACCAACACCCTAAACCAGTGACACTACCTTTTCATTCATATTGTCATAAGAGCATTCCCACTTCTGCACTTTCAACCTCATACCCACAAATCCCGTGTTCACCTGGTCCCTCTCCCATCTCTCCCCCTAGTATCCTGGGTATTCTACCCTGCCCTTCCTAATCTACCCACCTGTCAATCCTGCACCACCAAACCCAGTAATATCACTACCCACCTGTCCTATCCTTCAATATGCAACTATACTCTATCACTTTACCATAGGTTATGTCCATATGGGTGATGGCTCACAACCTTCTCCTCTCTTTCTCTCTCTTGTTAACCTATCTTTCAGACAATGGTTCTCAGAGACTGCTCACTTTCTTCAATTCAAATCACTGAGGTCATGTTCTGTTCATCCTTCAATGCCTGGCTTGCTTCATTCAACATAAAGTCTTCAAGATTCATCCATGTTATTCCATGTGTTAACACTTTATTCCTTCTTACAGCTGAGTAATATTCCATTGTATGTATGTACCACATGTTGTTTATCCATTCATCTGTTGATGGGCACCAGGGTTGATTCCGACTTTTGGCAATAGTGAACAATGCCGCTATGAACATTGGTGTGCATAGATCTGTTCGTGTCTTTGCTTTGAATTCTTCTGATTATATATATACCCAGCAGTGGAATCGCTGGATCATATGGAAGATCTATTGTCAGTTTTCTGAGGAACCGCCAAACTGTCCTCCACAGTGGCTGGACCATTCCACAATCCCACCAGCAGTGGATGAGGGTTCCCATTCCTCCACATCCTCTCCAGCACTTATAGTCTGCTGTTTTTTTAATAGCCACCATTCTAATGGTGTAAGATGGTATCTCATTGTAGTTTTGATTTGCATTTCCCTAATAACTAGTGATGTCGAGCATTTTTTCATGTGCTTTTTAGCCATTTGTATTTCTTCCTTGGAGAAGTGTCTTTTCAGGTCACTTGCCCATTTTTTAAATGGGTTGTTTGTCCTTATATTTTTGAGGTATAAGATTTCTTTATATATGCAGGATGTTAGACTCCTATCAGATATATGGTTGCCAAATATTTTCTCCCATTGGGTAGGCTGCCTTTTTATTTTCTTGATTACATCCTTTGAGGTGCAGAAGTTTTTAATTTTGAGGAGATCCCATTTATCTATTTTTTCTTTTGCTGCTCGTGATTTGGGTGTGAAGTTCATGAAACCATTTCCTATTACAATGTCCTGTAGATGCTTCCCTACATTATCTTCCAAGGCCTTTGTGGTTTTGGCTCTTATATTTAGATCTTTGATCTATCTTGAGTTGATTTTGGTATAAGGTGTGAGATGGTGTTCCTCTCTCATTTTTTGGATGTGTATATCCACTTCTCCAAGCACCACTTGTTAAAGAGGCCATTCTCTCCCAACTGAGTGGGCTTGGTGGCCTTGTCGAATATCAGATGACTGTATCTGCGAGGATCTATATCAGCACTCTCAATTCAGTTCCATTGGTCAGTATGTCTATCCTTGTGCCAATACCATGCAGTTTGACCACTGTAGCTTTGTAGTATGTTTTAAATCAGGTAGTGTGATACCTCCAACTTTATTTTTCTTTTTCAATATGTCTTTGGCAATTTGGGGCCTCTTACCTTTCCAAAAATATTTTGTAGTTAATTTTTCCAGTTCCTTAAAAAATACATTGTTGATTTTCATTGGGATTGCATTAAAACTGTAGATTAGTTTGGGTAGGATAGACATCTTGATGATGTTTAGTCTTCCTATCCATGAACAGGGAATATTCTTCCATTTATTTAAGTCCTCTTTGATTTCCTTTAACAGTGTTGTGTAGTTTTCTGTATATAAGTCCTTTGCATCTTTAGTTATTTGATTCTTTTAGTTACTATTGTAAATGGTATTTTTTTCTTGACTTCCTCCTCAGATTGCTCATTATTGGTGTACAGAAATGCTACTGATTCTTCAGCATTGATCTTATACCCTGCAACATTACTGAACTCCTTTATAAGTTCTAGAAGTTTTGTTTGTAGATTTCTCAGGGCTTTCTACGTATAGGATCGTGTCATCTGCAAATATTGAAATTTTTACTTCTTCTTATCCAATTTGGATGCCTTTTATATCTTTTTCTTGCCTCAGTGCTCGAACAAGTACTTCTAAGACAATGTTAAATAGGAGTGGTGATAGTGGGCATCCTTGTCTTGTTCCCAATCTCAGAGGGAAGGCTTTTAAGATTTCACCATTGAAGATGATGTTAGCTTTGGGTTTTTCATATATACCCTTTATCATATTCAGAAAATTTCCTTCTATTCCTATCTTTTACAGTGTTTTTTATCAGGAAAGAGTGCTGTATTTTGTCGAATGCTTTCTCTGCATCTATAGAGATGATCATGTGATTTTTTTCTTTCAATCTGTTTATGTGGTATACTACATTGATTGATTTTCTTCTATTGAACCATCCTTGCATACCCAGGATGAAACCCCCTTGGTCATGGTGTATAATCCTTTTGATATGTTGTTGAATGCAATTTGCAAGTATTTTGTTGAGGATTTTAGTATCTAGGTTCATTAGAGAAACTGGTCTGTAATTTTCCTTTCTTGTGGTATCTTTGTTTGGTTTTGGTATTAGGGTAACATTGGCATCGTAGAATGAGTTAGGCAATATTCCTTCTACTTCTATTTTTTGGAAGAGCTTAAGCAGGATTGGTGTTAGCTCTTTCCGGAATGTTTGGTACAATTCAGCTGTGAAGCCATCTGGTCCTGGGCTCTTCTTAGTTGGGAGGTTTTTGATGTCTGAGTCTATCTCTTTACTTGTAATTGGACTGTTGAGTTCATCAATTTCTCCTTTCATCAATGTAGGCTGTTTGTGAGTATCTAGAAATTTGTCCATTTCCTCTAAATTATCATTCTTGTTGGCATATAATTTTTCAAAGTATCCTCTTATGATACTCTTTATTTCTGTGGGGTCAGTAGTGATTTCCCCTTGCTCATTCCTTATTTTGTGTATTTGCATCTGTTCTCTCTTTTTCTTTGTTAGTCTGGCTAAGGGTTTGTCAATTTTATTGCTCTTCTCGAAGAGCCAGCATTTGGTTTTGTTTATTTTTTCTAGTGCTTTCTTATTCTTTATTTCATTTAGTTCTGCTCCAATCTTTGTTATTTCCTTCTTTCTGCTCCCTTTAGCTTTAGTTTGTTGTTGTTTTTCCAGTTCCTCCAGGTGTACAGTTAGGTCTTAAATTTTAGCTCTTTCTTCTTTTTTAATATATGTATGATGGCTATGAACTTCCCTCTCAGGACAGCTTTGGCTGCATCCCATAGGTTTTGATATGTTGTGTTGCCATTTTCATTAGTTTCAAGGTAGTTACTGGTTTATTTTGAGATTTCCTCCTTGACCCACTATTTGTCTAAGAGTGTGTTCTTTAACTTTCATATCTTTGTGCCTAATCTGTTTCTCTGGCCCTTACTGATTTCCAATTTCATTCCATTGTGGTCAGAAAAATTACTTTGTATAATCTCAGTCTTTCTAAATTCATTGAGAGTTGTTTTGTGGCCTAGCATGTAGTCTGTCTTGGAGTATGATCCATGTGCACTCGAGAAGAATGTAAATCCTGCTGTATTTGGGTGTAATGTTCTGTATATGTCTGTTAGGTCCAGGTCCTCTAATGTATTATTCAGTCTTTGTTTCTTTATTGATTCTCTGTCCAGATGTTCTGTCTAATGGTGATAATGGTGTAGTAAAGTCCCCCACTATAATTGTAGGGGCATCTATTTCTCCACTTAGTTTTTCCAGAGTTTGCCTCATGTATTTTGAGGCACCCCGATTAGGTGCATAAATGTTTATGATTGTTCTCTCTTCTTGAGAGATTACCCCTTTTACTAATATGTAGTATCCATCTTTTTTTTTTTTTTTTTTTTTTTTTTTTTAAGATTTTATTTATTTATTCATTTATCACCCCCTTGCTGCTTGTGCTTGCTGGGTCAGCTAACCATGCCGTGCGGGCGGGCTTTGCCTTCACCAGGAGGCCCCAGGAACCGAACCCGGGGCCTCCCATATGGTAAACGGGAGCCCTACTGATTGAGCCACAGCTGCTTCCCTCCATCTTTGTCTCTTACAATAGTTTTACATTTAAAGTCTATTTTGTCTGATATTAGGATAGTTACTCCTGCCCCCTTTTGGCTATTGTTTGCTTGTAAAATTGTTTTCCAGCCATTCACTTTCAGCCTCCTTAAATCCCTGGGTTGAAGGTGGGTCTCTTGTAGACAGCATATAGATGGATCATATTTCCTTTTCCATTCTGCCAGTCTGTGTCTCTTGACTGGTGAGTTTAATCCATTAACATTCAGTGTTATTATTTGCAACAAATTTCTTACTTCAGCCATATTTTCTTTCGGTTAATGTATGTCATATGTTGTTTTTATTTCTCTTTTTGTCTTTTTAGTTGTTCTTACACTGTCCTCCAACTCTCTCTCCCCTGTTTTATCCTTTCAACTTGTAGAACTTCCTTTAGTATTTCTTGAATTGCAGGTTTCTTATTGGCATACTCTCTTAATTTCTGTTTATCTGTGAATATTTTGAACTCTCCATCATTTTTGAATGCCAGTTTTGCTGGATAGAGAATTTGTGGCTGGAATTTTTTTTCTTTTAGTACTTTAACTATGTCATACCACTGTCTTCTTGCCTCCATGGTTTCAGATGAATAATCAGCACTTAATCTTATTGTGCTTCCCTTGTATGTGATGGTTCTCTTTTCTCTTGCTGCCTTGAGTATTTTCTCTTTGTCTTGAGCATTGGACATTTTGACAAGTATATGTCTTGGAATTGGCCTCTTGGGATTTATACTGTTTGGGGTGCGCTGTGCTTCCTGGACATATACATCCATCTCTCTCAATAGGGTTGGGAAGTTTTCAGCCATTATTTCCTTCAACACTCCTTCTGTTCCCTTTCCCTTATCTTCTCCCTCTGGGATGCCTATAATGCATATGTTTGTTCATTTTGTGTTGTCGGTTAAATCCCTGAGTCCCTGCTGGATTTTTTCTATCTTTTTTTATATCTGTTCTACTATCTGTTTGATTTTAGATGTATTGTCTTCCACATCACTAATTCTTTCTTCTGCCTGTTCAAATCTGCTATTATGTGAATCCAGCGTCTTTTTGATTTCGTCGATTGTGCCATTGATCACCAAAGTATCCGTTATCTTTTTATGTATGTTTACAATTTCTTCAGTATGTTCTTCCAGTGTCTTCTTAATATTTTTTATCTCTTCTTTCACTTCATTAAGTTGGTCCATGATATTTGTTTGGAAAGCTTTGATTAGTTGTTCAGTGTTCTGCATCTCTTCCTGGTTTTTAGTTTGTTCATTGGACTCATTCATGTCTTCCTGTTTCTCAATGTGGTTTGTAATTTTTTTGTTGCCCTCTAGTCATCATTTTATCTTGATGGGTTTATTCAGTTGATTAGCTTCTCTCTCTGTTCTAGAGTTTTATTTAGCTGGTGGTTCTGTGTGTGTGTTATGTTTTCTCTTTGACACTTTGTTCATCCTATTTTAATTCCTTTCTTCTTTCTATGTTCCAAATCTTTCCTGAGCAATCCACCTCACCGTCCAGCTCCCTCCAGATCAATGTCCCTGAGGTTTTCGCTCTGTGTACCCCCAGCACAGACACCTCAGGCAGGATCCTGTCCCCAATCAGCCGTCCTTCAAGAGTGAGTTAGTCAGACTTCCAGGAAGATGGCGGACTAGTAAGACACGGGAATCTCTTCTCCAGAAAAATAGCTAGAGGACAAGCTGAAACAGCCCCGAAAAAGATCTTCTAGGGTTTAGGTCAGCAGGTGAATGCTGCACACCACCCAGAGGAGAGAGGGACAGAAGAGGGAAATCGCGACTACAGAACTGTGAGTTGCAAGTAGCAGCTTCTGCTGCTGCCGGCACCCTCCCCCACACTCTTCAGAATTCTCGGGCCCCTGGGCCTGCGACCACAGACCAAGGGGGCTTCAGGGATCTGCAACTCCCGGAAAGGGGAGAGAGAGGGACACAGCCTTAGGCTGACTCAGGTTCAGACCTGAAATTTGGGCTGCAGAGCCCCACGGACCCTTCCACATGGCGGTTTGCCCTGGGAGCCTGGAAAGGACTGGAGAAATCCGATCCTCGCAACCTCCCTCTCTTCTAGCCTGGACTAATTGTTGAGGACACCACGGGAGAAGGGAGAGAGAGCCTGGGGCTGACCCTGCTTTGGACTCCCAGGTTTGGTCTGCCCTGTCCGGAGAGCCCTTCCAGGCTGGGTGGGGCTGCGCCATTGTTTGCCTTGGAGCCTGCACGGGGCTAAAGATATACAAACCTCCCAATCTCATCCTCTACTAACAGGGACTGATTGTTGAGGATTCAGAAGGGAGTGGAAATATTTTCTAGCTGGGAAAAGGGGGGCGCTACGAGAGAAGTCTGGAGAACTGTCTCAGAAAGTTTGAATCACAGGGCTTCTAGCCCCCAGACAGGAAGCTCTATCACATTGATCTGGTCTGTGTCACAACAAATACACTCCGACCAGGCATTGAATTGAGAGCAGCCAACGAGCGCCATCTCCTGGCAGACCAAGGAAGTACACAAAAGAAAATTAATAAGTAAGAGTCTTTTCCTGGCCTCTATAGCCTCCCTGCCCAAGGCCCTAGGAAACGACTCTACAACCAATTACTGGGTCCAGTGCCCAGTTTTGAGCCACCAGCAGAACAATCCTAACAATCAAGGTTGAGCCAAAAATCAAAGAGCTGTAGTACCTCACAGCCTCCTGCCACTAAAACCCCATAAAAGAGAAAGAGATAGAGCATCTAAGTAAAATACAAACTAACCAGATGCCTAAGCACCAGCAAAAAATTACAGGCCATACTAAGAAAACAGAAGACATGGCCCAAGAAAAGGAATACAGCAAAGTCCCAGAAGAGATGCAGAATTTGAGAGAACTAATCAGTGAGATGAGCACACATTTCCAAAATCAAATTAATGAGATGAAAGAGAATATAGTTAAAGAGATCAATGACATCAATAAGTCATTACGCGAACGTAAAGAAGAATTTGAAATCATGAACAGAAAAGTAACGGAGTTCATGGGAATGAAAGACACAATAGGTGAAGTAAAAAATACATTTGAAGCATACAACAGCAGACTCGAAATGATAGAAGAAAGAAGAAGTGATACTGAAGACAGAGCAACTAAAATTGAAGAGAGAAAAGAACTGAGAGAGAAAAGAATGGAAAAAATTGAGCAGGGGCTCAGAGAGTTGAATGACAACACTAAATGCAAGAACATACGTGTCATTGTAGTTCCAGAAGGAGAAGAGAAAGGAAAAGGGGCAGAAAGAGTATTTGAGGAAATAATAGCTGAAAATTTCCCAACTCTCACGAAAGAAATGAACTTTCATGTCCAAGAAGCACACCGTACCCCAATAAGAATAAATCCAAATAGAACTACGCCAAGATACATATTATTCAGAATGTCAAATGAAAAGATAAAGAGAAAATGCTCAGAGCAGCAAGAGAGAAGCAAACGATCACGTACAAAGGACGTCCAGTAAGACTTTGTGCAGATTTCTCTTCAGAAACCATGGAGGCGAGAAGACAGTGGTATGATACAATTAGGAAACTGAAAGAGAAAAACTGCCAGCCGAGAATTCTTTACCCAGCAAAACTGTCCTTCAAATATGAAGGTGAATATAAAGTATTCACAAACAAACAGAAACTAAGAGAGTTTGCAAAAAAGAATCCACCTTTGCAGGAAATATTAAAGGAAGCCTTAGAACCTGAAAGAAAAAGACAGGAGAGAGAGGCTTGGAGGAGAGTATAGAAGAAAAAAAACCAGAAAGGATAACCAAAAGAGTAAAAAGAAAGACAAAAATAAGATGACATATGAAAACTAGGGAATAAAATGGAGGAAATAAATAGTGCATTTTCAGTAATATCATTGAATGTGAATGGATTAAATTCCCCAATCAAAAGATACAGGCTGACAGAATGGATAAAAAAACATGAGCCATCCATATGCTGCTTACAAGAAACTCATCTGAGACACAAGGATACAAGCTGGCTGAAAGTAAAAGGTTGGAAAAAGATACTCCATGCGAATAGTAAACAGAAAAGAGCAGGGGTAGCTATACTAATATTAGACAAAACAGACTTCAAATGCAAAAAAGTGATAAGAGATGCGGAAGGCCATTATATATTAATAAAAGGGATGATCCTCCAGGAAGATATAACAGTCATAAATATCTACGCATCTAACCAGGGTGCCCCAAAATATATGAGACAAACTCTGGCAAAACTGAAGGGAGAAATAGACATTTCTACAATAATTGTCGGGAACTTCAACACCCCTCTCACATCATTAGATAGAACAACTAGACAGAAGATCAACAAGGAAACATAGAACTTGAACAATATGATAAACAAGTTAGACCTAACAGACATATACAGAACAATGCATCCAAACTCAGCGGATTATACATTCTTCTCAAGTGCCCATGGATCTTTCTCCAGGATAGACCACATAATAGGTCACAATACAGCTCTCAATAAATATAAAAAGATTGAAATTATACAAAGCACCTTCTCAGATCATAATGGAATGAAACTAGAAATCAATAACAGACAGGAAAAAAGGAAATTTGCAAATGTGTGGAGACTGAACAACACACTCCTAACTATTTAGTGGGTCAAAGAAGAAATTGCAAGTGAAATCAGTAAATATATTGAGACAAGAGAAAATGAGAACACAACATACCAAAACTTATGGGATACAGCAAAGGCAGTCTTGAGAGGAAAATTTATAGCCCTAATGCCTATATTAAGAAACAAGAAAGAGCTAAACTCAAAGATTTAACTGAACAACTTGAGAAACTAGAGAAAGAACAGCAAACCAATCCCAAAGAAAAAAGAAGGAAAGAAATAATAAAGATTAGAGCAGAAATAAATGAAAATGAGAACAAAAAAGCAATAGAGAAAATCAACAAAACCAAAAGCTGGTTCTTTGAGAAGATCAATAAAATTGACAAACCCCTCGCTACACTAACAAAGAAAAAAAGAGTGAAGATGCAAATAAATACAATCAGAAATGAAAGGGGGGAAATTACAAATGACCTCACAGAAATAAAAAGAATCATAAGAGGATATTATGAGAAACTATATGCCAACAAACTAGACAACCTGGATGAAATGGACAAATTTCTAGAAACTCATAACCAACCTACACTGACACAACAAGAAATAGAAGAACTTAACAAACCAATCACAATTAAGGAGATTGAATCTGTCATCAAAAATCTCCCAGCAAAGAAAAGTCCAGGACCAGATGGCTTCACAGGTGAGTTCTACCAAGCATTTCTAAAAGAATTAACACCAATCCTGTTTAAACTCTTCCAAAAAATTGAAGAGGAGGGAAAATTACCCAACACATTTTATGAAGCCAACATCACCCTAATACCAAAGCCAGATAAAGATTCCACAAGAAAAGAAAATTACAGACCAATCTCTCTCATGAACATAGATACAAAAATTCTCAACAAAATACTTGCAAATCGAATCCAACAGCATATCAAAAGACTTATACATCACGACCAAATGGGATTTATTCCTGGTATGCAAGGCTGGTTCAACATAAGAAAATCAATCAATGTAATACACCACATTAACAAGCTGAAGGAAAAAAACCACATGATCATCTCAATAGATGCAGAAAAGGCATTCGACAAAATCCAGCATCCTTTTTTGATAAAAATGCTTCAAAAGATAGGAATAAAAAGAAAATTCCTCAATATGATAAAAGGCATATATGAAAAACCCACAGCCAACATCATACTCAATGGGGAAATGTTGAAAGCTTTCCCCCTAAGATCAGGAACAAGAGAAGGATGCCCACTGTCACCATTGTTATTCAACATTGTACTAGAAGTTCTAGCTAGGGCAATTAGACAAGACAAAAAAATTAAAGGCTTCCAAATAGAAAAAGAGGAAGTAAAACTCACTGTTTGCGGATGACATGATCCTGTATTTAGAAAATCCTGAAGTATCCACAACAAAGCTACTTGAACTAATAAATGAGTTCAGCAAAGTGGCAGGATATAAGATCAACACGCAAAAATCAGTAATATTTTTGTACACTAGTACTGAACAATCTGAGAAGGAAATCAGGAAGAAAATTCCATTTTCAATAGCAACAAAAAGACTGAAATACCTAGGAGTTAACTTAACCAAGGAAGTACAGGACCTATATGCAGAAAACTACAAAACAATGCTAAAAGAAATTTAAAAAGGCCTAAACAAATGGAAAGACATTCCGTGTTCATGGACTGGAAGAATAAATATCGTGAAGATGTCAATCTTGCCCAAACTGATTTATAGATTCAATGCAATACCAATCAAAATCCCAACAGCTTACTTTACAGAATTAGAGAAGGCAATTACCAAATTCATCTGGAAGGGTAAGTGCACCCAAATAGCCAAAAGTATTCTAGAAAAGAAGAGCAATGTGGGAGGAATTTCACTGCCTGACCTTGAAACATATTACAAAGCTACAGTGGTCAAAACAGCATGGTACTGGCATAAAGATAGACATATCAATCAGTGGAATAGAATTGAGAATCCAGAAATAAACCCTCACCTATACAGTCATCTGGTTTTTGACAAACCTACCAAGCTCATGCTGATGGGAAAAAACAGTCTCTTCAACAAATGATGTTGGGAGAACTGGATATCTATAACCAAAAGAATGAAAGAGGACCCCTATCTCACCCCCTATACAAGAATCAACTCAAAGTGGATCAAAGATCTAAATATGAAAGCCAGGACCATAAAACTACTAGAAGAAAATGTAGGGAAACATCTTCAAGACCTTGTAGTAGGTGGTGGTTTCTTGGACTTCACACCCAAAGCACGTGCATCAAAAGAAAAAGTAGATAAATGGGACCTCCTCAAAATTAAACACTTTTGCACCTCACAGGACTTTGTCAGAAGGGTGAAAAGGCAGCCGACTCAATGGGAAAAAATATTTGGAAATCACATATCTGATAAGGGTTTTATATCCAGGATATATTAAGAGATGTTACAGCTCAACAATAAAAAGACAAATGACCCAATTAAAAAATGGGCCAAAGACTTGAATAGACATTTCTCCGAAGAAGAAATACAAATGGCAAAAAAACACATGAAGAAATGCTCAACATCACTCATGATTAGGGAAATGCAAATCAAAACTACAATGAGATATCATTTCACACCTATCAGAATGGCCACTATTAAAAAGACAGAGAACTACAAGTGTTAGAGAGGATGTGGAGAGATAGGAACACTTCTTCACTGTTGGTGGGAATGCAGGATGGTACAACCACTATTGAGGACTGTTTGGCAGTTCCTAAAAAAGTAGAATATAGACTTGCCACGTGACCCTGCAATACCACTACTGGGTATATACCCAGAAGAACTGAGAGCAGTGACACGAACAGACATCTGCACACCAATGTTCATAGCCACATTATTCATCACTGCCAAAAGTTGGAAACAACCCAGGTGTCCATCAACAGATGAATGGATAAACAATCTGTGGTCTATTCACACGATGGAATATTATGCAGCAGTAAGAAGAAATGAAGTCATAAAGCATATGGCAACATGGATGAATCTGGAGGACATTATGTTGAGTGAAGCAAGCCAGACACAAAAGGACAAATACTGTATGAATGCATTACTATGAACCAAATATATTTGTAATATATTGTTTGACTCACACACAAAAATAACAAAAAACAAACAAACAAAACAACAAAAAAATTTACATGTATCCATTACATTTAATTGAAAAATGTATATATTTATTCATCTGTGTTTACTTTTTAGTTTTTTATTGCTTATGTTTTCAATATTAAATGTACAAAATAAAGTTAAAAAAAAAAAAAAGTGAGTTAGTAAGTGCCCTCCTAAACCAACACCATCTTGCCAGCAGCCTATAATTGTTTAAATTCCAAGAAGTAAAGATCCATAAACGTATGATCAGCATCCTTGTTTGTAGTTTTCTTAATTTTGTTTCTGAATTGTACAGTATATGTAGAGCAAGAGATTTTCATTATAATCATTTTATATGTCATATATATTTTATTTTATATTAATGTATGTCATATAGTTTTTATTCACCTATGATTTCTCCCTCATTTACCCAGCTTACCTATGAAATTCATTTTGCATAAAACATTGTGCAAAGCACTAATTATACTAATTAGATAATATAAAGAATAAGGAAGGCAAAAATATAGTCTTTATTATTGTTAAAATGCTGGGAGTTGGAAAATTGAATAAAAATTAAAAGTAGGAGATATGAAATCATCTTTGGAATGTAATTTAGTCATTGAGGTTATCTTTATGCCCTCTATTTCATTTTTAAAGTTATTTCATATTTTAAGAAAATTATCCATATTATTTGTGGACTTAAAATTTAAAAGTATATTATTGAAAGTGTTTTGTTTTAGAATGAGACTTTTTTACACTTTTTAATATAGAATTCATATTACTTCTAAATAACACTTCAACCTTTTTGATTAAGTAAATAGTTTAGAGGAAATTACTATCTTTCACTCTACAGTATCACTTCTAAAAAATGAAGAAACTCCCTAAAGCATTTTTGCAAATTTATATTGTATATGTGAATGTCACAGAGGATTACATGTAAGCAAGTCTAGTGAGGAAAAGTAAAATATAGGCAACATAACACTTTATTCTATCAAAATATGCACACTTTTCATTTGTGTTTTCTTTAGGAATCAATGTGACATTTTATTGTTAGGAGTGTTCTTTTGAGCTCCAAATGTTGTGAATTCTTCAAGAGAAGGTCTCATCTTTTTAACTGTGTGAAATAGCCACAGTAATGAAACAAAGGTTAAGCATAATGAAAACATATTAGGAAGGGGAGAAAGTGAGTTAGCATTTTAATTAGTCAGAGTTCTTTTGATTTTAAGGGAATGAAAACCAACTCGAAGTAAGCTAAGCAAAAAAAGAAGCAAAATGGGTTTGGCCTTGGAGCACTAGAGCCTAGGTCTGGAGCATTGCTGTACTCTCTCTTGTGACCTAGGCCTAGAGCACCATCAGGCTCTTGTGACCTAGGCCTGGAGCAGCATTGGGCTCTCTGTTGTGATCTAGGCCTGGAGCACCATCAGGCTCCCTCTGCTTCTCTTCTCTGTAACTCTTTGGTTGTTGCCTTCACTCCCTCAGCTCCTCATGGTGAGGATATCACTGACTGCCTTTCTGGAGACACAACCTAATACAAAGAGATATAGAAGCTTTTTGGATAGCTATCCACTAGACAAATACAAAGAATTTTGACTGGCCCCATTTAGGTCTTATGATCGATCATTTCTAGACCAGACCATAAGGCTGGACCCTTAGCCTTGTACTATTGTCAGAATGCAAGAATGCTATTATGATGGGTACCCTGCTGTATATACATGATTCATGGGAGACAGTAGCAAGATCACCCTCCCAAAAAAGAGATGCTATTTCTATAAGAAAGAGTATAAGTTATGCTGGAAAAAAACACAGTTAACATCATAAACAATGGTGTTTATGTTTATGTTAGCTTCCCCCCTAAGTTCAGGAGCAAGACAAGGATGCCTGCTATCACCATTACAATTTAACATGGTACTGGTAGTTCTAGACAGAATATTGGACCAAAAAAGAAAAAAGAAATAAAACTCATCCAAACTGGAAAGGAAGTAGTGAAAGTCTTCCTAACCACTGATGACAGGAAAATCCTGAAAAATCCACAACTATACTAGAGCTAGTAAATCAATTCAACAAAGTGGCATAGTATAAGAACAATAAACAAAAATGAGTAGTGTTTCTAAACATTCATAATAATCTGAAAAGGAAATCAAGGGAAAAATCCATTTAAAATAGCAACTAGAAGATCAGATATCTAGGAACAAATTTAACCAAGGAGGTAAAGAATTTATACATGGAAAACTACAAAATGTTGCTGAAAGAAATTAAAACCTAAATAAAAGGAAAGATTGTCTATGCTCATGGTTTGGAGCACTTAATATCATTAAGATGTTAATATTACCCAATGCTATCTACAAATTTAACCCAATCTCAATCAAAATTCCCCCCAGTGTTCACAGAAATGGAAAAGGTAATCAACAAATTCATATGGAAGATAATGGGACTCCAAAGAGCCGAGATATCTTGAAAAAAAGAAAAAAGTTGGAGGACTCACACTTCCTGATATCAAAACTTCTTGCAAATCTATAATAATCAAAACAATGTAGGATTGGCATTAGGACAGACATATAGACCAATGGAATAGAATTGAAGCACAAAAATAAATTCACACGTCTATAGCCAATTGATTTTTAACAAGAGAGCCAAATACACTCAATGGGGAAAAACACTCTCTTCATCGTGGTGTGGGAAAACTGGATTTCCACATGCTAAATTTACTCAAAATGGATCAATGACCTAAATATAAGAACTTAAACTATAAAACTCTTAGAAGAAAATATAGGGAAATATCTTTAAGACCTTGTATTAGGTAATGGATTCTTAGGCTTTAACTGAAATCACAAGCAAAAGAAGAAAACAAAATAGATAAATGGGACTTCATCAAAATAAAAAAAAGTTTGTGTATCTAAGGACTTTATCAAGAAAGTGAAAGGCCAATCAACAGAAGGGGAGGAAATATTTGAAAACCATATATCTAATAAAGGTTCAATATCTGGAATACATAAAAGACTCCTACAAATCAAAGCTGAAAAGGGAACAATCAATTTTTTTTTTAATTGGCCAAAGAACTCTGATAGACATTTCTCCATAGAAGATATGCAAATAGCCAATAAGCACCGGAAAAGATTTTCGACATCATTAGCCTTTAGGGAAATGCAAATCAAAACAACAATGAGATAGCACTTAACACCCACTAGGGTGGCTATGATTTTTTTTTTTTTTTAATGGAAAAAAGCAAGTGTTAGAGAAGATGCAGAGAAATGGGAACCCTCATAAATTGTTGGTGGGAATCTAAAATGGTGAAGCTGCTGTGGAAAACAGATTGGCAGTTCCTGAAAATGTTAAACATAGAACAACTATATGACCCAGCAATCTCACTGCTAAGTATATACCCAAAATTTTTGAAACCAGGGACTCAGGCAGATATTATATACCAGTGCCCTTAGCAGTATTAGTCACAGTAGCCAAAGGTAGAAGTAACCCATCATTAGATGAATGGATTAAAAATGTGGTATATACATATAATGCAATATTATATAGTCATAAAAAGGAATGAAGTTTGTGTATGTGGTACAATATGGATAAATATGGATGAACTTTAAACACATCATGTTGAGTGAAAAAAGGACAAAATTTTATGATCTCACTTATATGAAATAATTAGAATATGTAGTCAGAAACTAGAATATAGATTACCAGGGTGTGCATAGGGAATGGGTAGTTACTGCTTAATTGGTATGGAATTTCTGTTTAGGGTAATGGAAAAATTTTGGTAATGGATGGTGATAGTAGTACAACATTGTGAATGTAAGTAACACTACTGACTTGTATGTTTGCAAGTAGATAAAATGGGAAATTTTAGATTGTATATGTTACCAGAATAAAATTTTTTTTAAAACCATAGAACTGTACAAGATAAACAATGAACCCTAATGTAAGCTATGAACTACAGTTAATAGTATAGTTATAATAATATTCTTTCATCAATTGTAACAAAATTACCATATTTCCTTTGTTTAAGCAAAATCTTAATAATAGAGAAAATTGTTTGTGAGAAAATAGTATATGGGACCTATGTACTTTCTGCTTGATTTTTCTGTAAACCTAAAACTTCTCTAATTAAAAAAAGAAAAATATATATATGGTATATACACACATGTGTATATTCCTTCAAAAGGTTTGAAGTCCTGACATATGCCACTACATAGATGAATCTTAAAGACATCATGTTGAGTGAAATAAGTCAGACACAAAGAATGGATATCATATGATTCAATATATATGAAATAGCTAAAATATCAAAACTCATAGAGTCAGAGAGTAGAATACAGGTTACCATTGTAAGAAGTGGGGTTAGAAGGAATGAGTAGTTGAATAATGGGTGTAGGGTTCCTTTTGGGGTGATGAAATAGGTCTGGTAATGGATGGTGGTGAGGGTAGAAAAACATTGTGAATGTGGTTAATCCCACTGAATTGTATGCTTGTGGGTAGTTGAGATGGGAAAGTTTATGTTTTATTTGTGTTGCTATGATTTAAAAAAAAGAGAGAGAGAGAGAGAACAACTGAAGAGACAATGACAAATACAATACATGATTGTGGACAGGATCTAATAATAGAGGAGAAAAGTTTCAAAAAGACATTACTGGGCCATATGAAAATATTAGAATGGAGACTTCCAACTTTATAACAATGTTAAATTTCTTGAACTTGATAAATGTACTTAAAGTGATTACATAAGACATGTCCTTATTCTTAGAAAATGTACATGGAAGAATTATGTTTTCAAAGAGGATGACGCATACAACCTACTCTCAAATGTACAGAAGATAGATAGACAGACAGATAGATAAAATGATACAGCAAATATGAAATTGTGAAAATGTTGAAATTGGTATATGGGGGATATCTAGATGGGGATGTGGTAGGTAATAGTGCTCTGTGTATGTTTTGTTTGCTTTTCTTTTTATTTGAGTAGTTTTAGGTTTACGGACAGTACAGAATTCCCATATACCTCCTCACACACACAGTTTTCCCTATTGTTAAGGCTTTGCATTACTGTAATACTATCGTTAAAATTGCTGAGGTAAAATTATATTATTATCTATAGTCCATGGTTTATATTAGGATTCACTGTGTTGTACAGTTCTATAGGCTTTTCATTTATTATTCTGATGACATACATACACCTAAAATTTCCCATTCTATCCACCTTCAATTATACAATTCAATAGTGTTAATTACATTCAAAATGTTGTGCCACCATCATTCATTATCAAAACTTTGCCATCAGTACTTCTGGCAAGATGGCATCAGAGTAGGGTGGCAGGACTCAACTCTCTTACAAAAACGATGGAGAAAAGGCAAAAAGCTATCTGAGGCCTCTGTTTGGGAGGTTTGCAGACAAAGCGAGTGCCGTCCATCATCCAGGAGGAAGAGGGACAGAAAGACAAAAGGTACAAAACAAAAACCATTGGTTTCTAGCTTCTGCTGGGAATGTCACCCATCCCCCACCATCAAGGCAGACAGCCTGGGAAAAACAAGTGGCTCACTGCAACCAATTGACAGGGGAACAGATGTCTTCCACCCTGGGAAGACTGAGGGTGCAGCAGCGGGCATAGAGTGGTTTCTCTTTGTTGAGTGTGGCCACTGGAACCTATCTTGAATCTTGGCTCTGGCCAGACGAGAATTATCAGCAAGTGGAGGTTGAAAAACCTCTGTGGAAAGCTTCGCCAAAGAGCACCATCTGCTGGCAGGCCAGGAAACTGCAAGAAGTAAAAAAGCTTTTTAAAGTCTCTAGTGTCCAGGCACTCTTGTATCTGGTCTGCACCCTATAAGTGGGTCCCTGGCCCTGTTTACTGTAATATGGGAAATTGTAAAGATTTAGAATAAGTTGAACCAAAAATCAGAGAAGAACTGTGAAACAAAACCACTAGGCAAGAGAGAAAAATTGACCATCAGAATAAATTCACTAACATAATCAGATGCCTAGACATCAGAAAAAATTACAAGCCATACTAAGAAATAGAAAGATATGGCCCAGCCAAAGGATCAAATCAAAAATCCTGACAGGACACAGGATTTAAGCCAACTAATCAAAGATGTTCACACAAATCTCCTAAATCAATTCAAGAAGTTGAAGGATAATATGGCTGAAGAGATAAAGGATATTAAGAAGATAATGGGTGAGTGTGAAGAACAATTTGAAAGCCTACAAAGAAAAGCAACAGAGCTTATAGGAATGAGAGACACAATGGATGAAATTAAAAATACATTAGAGGGGAACAGGTATAGCTAAGAGGTTTGAGCACTTGCTTCCCATGTATGAGGTCTTGGGTTCAATCCCTGGTGCCTCCTTAAAAAACCATATTAGAGACATATAATCACAGATTTGAATTGGTTGAGGACAGAATAAGTGAATTGGAGGACAGAGCATCTGAACTTGAAAACACAGGAAAACAGAAAGAGAAAAGAATGGGAAAAAAATGGAGCAGGGTCTCAGGGGATTGAATGACAATGTGAAATGAACAAACATATGTGTTATAGGTGTCCCAGAAGGAGAAACGAACAGAAAAGGGACAGAAAAATATTTGAGGAAATAATGACCAAGAACTTCCCAACCACTAAGAAAGATAAATATCAATATCCAAGAAGGAGAATGTACCCCAAACAGAATAAATCCTAATAGGCCTACCCAAGACACCTACTATTCAGAATGTCAAATGCCAGAGAAAAAGAGGATTCTGAAAACAGCAGGAGAAAGCAATGTTTTAAACACAAAGGAAGCTCAATAAGACTATTTGCCAATCTCTCATCAGAAACCATGCAGGCGAGAAGACAGTGGTATGATATATTTAAGGTTCTGGAAGAGAAAAACTGCAGCCAAGAATTCTTTGTCTGGCAAAACTGTCCTTCAAAAATGAGGGTGAGTTTAAAGTCTTCACAGAGAAACAAAAACTGAGAAAGTATGTTATCAAAACATCAGATTTACAAAAGATACTAAAGGGAGTGCTACAGCGTGAAAGGAAAAGACAAAGGAGAAAGACTTGGAGAAGTTTGTAGAAATGAAGATTATTAGTAAGGATAACTTAAAGGGAAAAATGACAGACAGAAGTAAGATATGACAACAGAAAGCCAAATGATAAACTAGATAAAGTAAGTAATGCCTTTATAGTAATAACATGGAATATTAATTGATTGAACTCCCCAATCAAAAGACACAGACTAACAGAATGAATTTAAAAAATGAGCCATCTATATGCTGTCTACAAGCGACTCACCTCAGATGCAAGGACACAATCAGGCTGAAAGTGAAAGGTTGAAAAAGATATTCCATGCAAATAGTAAACAAAAGGATCTGGAGAAGCAATACTACTATCAGACAAAATAGATTTTAAATGGAAAACTCTTATAAAGGATGAATAAAGTCACTATATATTAATAAAAGTAGCAATTCATCAAGAAGAAATAATCATAAATATTTATGCACCTAACCTGGGTGTCCCAGAATACATGAGACACACCAGCAAAAAGAAATAGACATCTGGACAGAGAATAAATAAGGAAACAGAGAGCTTGAATAATATGATAAATGAACTAGATCTAACAAACATTTATAAAGCATTACACCCCAAAACAGTAGGATAAACATTCTTCTCAAGTGCTCATGGATTCTTCTCCAGGATAGACCATATATTAAGTCACAAGATATCTCAATAAATTTAAAAAGACTGAAATTTTACAAAGTATTTTCTCTAATGATGATGGAATGAAGCTGGAAATCAATAATGTGAATAAAGGAGAAATTCACAGATATGTGGGGGATTAAACAACACACTCTTAAATAATCAATGGCACAAAAAGAAATTGCAAGTGAAATCAGTAAATATCTTGAGATGAATGAAAATGAGAGCACAACATATCAAAACCTATGGAATGAAGACATCCAAGATGGCGTAGTAGTGAATGGCAAGCTACACTCTTACTCTAGAAACGGGGAAACTAGGCAGGCTTGCCGCGCATAAGGGAAGCTAGGTTGTCATGGCAAAAGGAGAGGGAGTACTGGGAGAAAGGGGAACCACAAGCCATCCCCAGAGAAAATGAGAGTGGACCATCCAGCCTAGGGGGAGAGGAAAACCTCCCAGCCAGCCCTGGGGGAGGGGAAGCCACACAGCAAGCTCTGGGGTAGAAAGGAGCTGCTGAGGAGTTGTCCCACAGGTGGGCCTGTGCCCAGCTTTGCTTAGGTAAGGGAGTGTGGGATGAACTGTGGGAGAACTGAGGGAACTTAGCCAGGGGGTATTTTTTTATTTTATTTTATTTTTATTTTATTTTATTTTATTTTATTTTATTTTATTTTATTTTATT
>JAKSZT010054399.1:16232487-16426997 GCA_026826555.1 Tolypeutes matacus
TTTATTTTATTTTATTTTATTTTATTTTATTTTATTTTATTTTATTTATTTTATTTTATTATTTATTTTATTTTATTTTATATTTTATTTTATCCTGTTTATTTTTTCATGTTTTTAAATTTTTATTCCTGCTTACTATTTTTCCCTCTTATTATTTACTTTTTTGTTCATTTTTTTTTGTCTTTTTCTCTTCTTTCTTTCCATTTTGTGGATCTAATATTTTTTCCATTGAACATTGACAACTACAAAGATATAGAATAAGTGTAAACAAGTGTTAAAGAGAACACTTAAAACAAAACCAAACAAAAATAAAACCCGAGACTAGAAAAAGAAACTAACCAACTGAATAAGCCCATCAAGATAAACAAATGCCTAGGCATCTAAAAAGAAGGACAAGCCATACTAAGAAACAGGAAATTATGGGCCAGTCTAATGAACAAACTAAAAATCAGGAGGTGCCATACAATGTAGAACAACTAATCAAGGATATCCAAATAAATATCCTTTTTTTTTTTAAGATTATTTATTTATTTATTCATTTATCCCCCCCTTGCTGCTTGTGCTCGCTGGGTCAGCTAACCACGCCGTGCGGGCGGGCTTGCCTTCACCAGGAGGCCCTGGGAACCGAACCCGGGGCCTCCCATATGGTAAACGGGAGCCCTACTGATTGAGCCACAGCCGCTTCCCCAAATAAATATCCTTAATCAACTCAATAAAATGAAGGAAAAAATAAAGGATATCAAGAAGACACTGGGGGAACGTACAGAAGAAATTGTAAGCATACACTAAAAAGATAACATTTTATGGCAATTAAAAGCACAATGTAAGATATTAAAAATACACTTGAAGTACATAACAGCAGGTTTGAACAGGAAGAGGAAATAATTAGCAATGTCAAAGGTATACATCAGAAATCACACAGATAGTAGAACAGATAGGGAAAAAATGGAAAAAATTTCAGCAAGGACTCAGAGAATTGAATGACAACATGAAATGCACAAACATATGCATTATGGGCATCCCAGGGGAAGAAGGGAAGGGAAAAGGGGCAGTAGGAGTGTTTGAGGAAATAATGGCTGAAAATTTCCCAACTCTTATGGATATGGACGTACATGTCCAAGAAGTGGAACATACTCCAAACACAATAAATCCTGGCAGTCCTACCCCAGGAATATTAAAAGCTCAAGACAAAGGCAGGATCCTGAAAGCAGCAAGAGAAAAGAGATCCATCACATTTAAGGGAAGTTAATAAGATTAAGTGCTGATTTCTCATCTAAACCACTGAGGCAAGAAGGCAGTGGTATGACATAGTTAAAGAGCTGAAAGAAACAAACTGCCAGCCAAGAATTCTGTATCCAGCAAAGTTGTCATTTAAAAATGAGGAAGAGTTCAAAATATTCACCCATAAACAGAAATTGAGAGAATTTGTCAACAAGAGCCCTGCCCTTCAAGAAATACTAAAGGGAGTTCTGCAGTTTGAAAGGAAAATTATTGATAAGAGTAGCTAAAAGGATAAAAAGACGAATAAAAATAAAATATGACATATATAAGCCTAAATAAAAAATGGCTAAAGTAAGTACTGCCTTCACAGTAATAACAATGAATGTTAAAGGATTAAGCTGGAGACGTCTTCGCGGAGAGCCGCCGTGGTTTCCTGCTTCAACAGTGCTTGAACGGAACCTGGCGCTCGCCCCCATCGGCCAGCCGCTCCCAGCTGCCTCCCAGTGTCGCGCAGCCGCCGCCGCCTCTCCCCAGCCGCCCGCCATGACGACCACATCCCCGTCACAGGTGCGCCAGAACTACAACCAGGACTCAGAGGCCGCCATCAACCGCCAGATCAACCTGGAGCTCTACGCCTCCTACGTCTACCTGTCGATGTCTTACTACTTTGACCGTGATGATGTGGCTTTGAAGAACTTTGCCAAATATTTTCTTCACCAATCTCATGAGGAGAGGGAACATGCTGAGAAACTAATGAAGCTGCAGAACCAATGAGGCGGCCGAATCTTCCTTCAGGATATCAAGAAACCAGAACGAGATGTCTGCGAGAGCGGGCTGTATGCAATGGAGTGTGCATTACACTTGGAAAAAAGGGTGAATCAGTCACTACTGGAACTGCACAAATTGGCCACTGAGAAAAATGACCCCCACTTGTGTGACTTCATTGAGACCCATTACCTGAATGAGCAGGTGAAGTCCATCAAAGAATTGGGTGACTACGTAACCAACTTGTGCAAGATGGGGGCCCCGGATTCTGGCTTGGCAGAGTATCTCTTTGACAAGCACACTCTGGGAAGCAGTGATGATGAGAGCTAAACCTTATGCTGGTTTCCCCAGAGCCACAGGGCAGTGCATGCGTGTTGGGTTTACCTTTTCTATAAGTTGTATCAACGTCCACCAAGTTCTTTCATTGGTACCATTCCTTCAAATAAAGTAATTTGGTACCCAGAAAAAAAAAAAGGATTAAGCTGTCCAATCAAAAGACACAGATTGACAAAATTGATAAGGAAATATGACCCATCTCCATGCTGTCTACAAGAAACTCACCTTAGACCCAGGAACACAAACAGGTTGCAAGTGAAAGGTTGGAAAACTATTTTACACATGAACAGTGACAAAAAAAAAAAAAAAATGGGGGGCAAGAGTAGCTATACTAATATCAGACAAAATAGACTTCAAATGCAAAAGTGTTCTAAGACACAAAGGACATGATATATTAATAAACGAGGTAATCTACTAAGAAGAAAGAACAATCATAAATATGTATGCACCTAACCAGGAAGCTCCAAAATATATGTGGCAAATACTAGCAAAGTTAAGGTGAGAAATAGATGCTTCTACAATCATAGTGGAGAACTTCTTACACCATTATCACTATTAGAACATCTCAACAGAGGCTCAATAAAAAACAGAGACCTTGAATAATATGTTAGAGGAAATAGATCTAATGGACATATATAGAACATTACACCCCAAAACAGAAGAATGTACATTTTTCACGAGTGCTCGTAGATCATTCTCCAGGATATACCATATGATAGATCATAGAACAAGCAAGTCTCAATGAATTTAGAAAGATTGAAATTATACAAAGCACTTTCTCTGACCAAAACAGAATAAAGCTGGAACTCAACAAAAGATGGAAAACTGGAATAGGCACAAATATATGAAAGTTAAAAAACACACTCTTAAACAATCAGTGGGTCAAGGAAGAAATTGTCAGAGAAATCAGTAAGTACCTCAAAGTGAAAGAAAATAAGAAAACAACATATCAAAATTTATGATATGCAGCTAAATCAGTGCTGAGAGGGAAATTTATAGCCCTAATGCTTACATTAAAAAAAGAAGAAAGAGCTAAAATCAAAGATCTAACTGCACACCTTGAGGAACTAGAAAAAGAACAACAAAGTATTCCCAAAGCAAGCAGAAGGAAGGAAATAACAAAGATTAGAGCAGAATTAAATGAAATAGTTTTTAAAAATTAGAAAGAATTAACAAAACCTAAAGCTGGTTCTTTGAGATTAATAAAATTGACAAACCCTTAGCTAGACTGACAAAGTACAAGAAAGAGAAGGTGGAAATAATTAAAAGTCAGAAATGAGAGGGGGACATTACCACTGACCCTGCAGAAATAAAAGAGATTATAAGAGGATACTTTGAAAAACGGTATGCCAATGAGATGGATAATTTAGGTGCTATGGACATATTTCTAGAAACACAGAAGCAACTTACATTGACAAAAGAAGAAATAGAAGAAATCAACAGACCAATCGCAAGTTGTAAGACTGAATTAGCCATCAAAAACCTCCCAACCAACAAAAGCCCAGTACCAGATGGTTTCACAGGTAAATTCTACCAATCATTCTGAAAAGAACTAATACCAGTCCTGCTCAAACTCTTCCAAAAAATTGAAGAGGAGGGAACACTACCTAACTCATTCTATGATGCCAATATCACCCTAATACTAAAGACACATAAAGATGCCACAAGAAAAGAAAACTACAAACAAATCTCTCTAATGAACTTAGAAGCAAAAATCCTCAACAAAATACTTGGTAATCAAATCCAACAATGCATCAATCAAATTATGCATCATGATCAAGTTGATTTTATCCCAGGTATGCAAGGATGGTTCATCATAAGAAAATCACATTAACAGATTGAAGGAATAAAATCACATGATTTCTATCAAAGCAGAAAAGGCACTTAACAAAATACAGCATTCATTCTTAATCACTTCAAAACCACTTCAAAAGCTAGGATTAGAAGAAACTTCTTCAGCGTGATAAAAGGCATATATGAAAAACCCACAGCTAATATCATACATAATGGTGAAAGGCTAAAGGCTTTCCCTCTAAGATTTAGAACATGACAAGGATGCCCACTGTCACCACTCTTATTTAACTTTTTTTTTTATAGGTAAATATCAATATTCTCACAATTACATACAAACATTTGCAAAATGATATATAAATATATATGCATATATGTGTATTTGCTTACAAAAATGTTATTTATATATACATATATTTTAAGAGGTGCTTAGATTACCTCTTATTTAACTTTGTATTAGAAGTACTTGCTCAAGAACGTAGGCAAGAAAAAGAAATAAAACACATCCAAATTAGAAAGGAAGAAATACAAACTATTTTCAGATGACATGATCATATATGTAGAAAGTCCCAAAAAATCTACAACAGAGCTTCTAGAGCCAATAATCAAGTTCAGTAAAGTGGCAGGATATAAGATCAACACACAAAAATCAGTAGCATTTCTATACACTAATAGTGAGCAATCTGAGGGAAAAAATCAAGAAAAAATTCCATTTTCAATAGCAACTAAAAGAATCAATTATCTAGGAATAAACTTAACTAAGGATGTAAAGGAATTGTACACAGAAAACTACACAACATTGTTAAAGGAAATCAAAGAAGACCTAAATAAATGGAAGAGTATTCTATGTTCATGGATTGGAAGACTAAATATTATTAAGATGTCTATCCTACCCAAATTGATTTACAGATTCAACACAATCTCAATAAAAGATCCAACAACATTTTTTAACCAAAGTGGAAAAGCCAACTATCAAATTTATTTGGAAGGGTAAGGGACCCCAAATAACCAAAAACATCTTGAAAAAGAAAAATGAAATTGGAGGAATCATGCTATCTGACTTTAAAGCATACTACAAAGCTACAGTGGTCAAAACTACATGGTATTGACACAAGGATATACATACTGACCGATGGAAATCAATTGAGAGTTTAGATATAGACCCACACATATATGGCCAACTGATATTCAACAAGGCCACCAAGCCCACTTGTCTGGGACAGAATAGTCTCATCAACAAATGGTGCTTCTGTATCCAAAAGAATGAAAGAAGATTACCATCTCATGCCCTACACAAAGATTATCTCAAGATGGGTCAAAGACCTAAATATAAAAGCGAAGACCTTAATGCTCCTAGACAATAATGTAGGGAAGCATCTATGAGATCTAGTAATAGGAAACAGTTTTATAAACTTTACACCCAAAGCACAAGCAACAAAAGAAAAAATAGATAAATGGGACCGCCTTAAAATTAAAAACTTATGCTTCAAAGGAGTTTGTCAAGAAAATTAAAAGGTAGCCTATTCAATGGCAGAAAATATTTGGGAACCACTTATCTGATAAGGGTCTAATATCCAGCATATATAAAGAAATCTTACATCTCAAAAATAAAAAGACAAACAACCCATTTTAAAAATGGGCAAGAGATTTGAATAGACACTTTTCCAGAGAGGAAATACAAATGGCTAAAAAGCATATGAAAAGATGCTCAGCATCACTAGCTATTAGTAAAATGCAAATCAAAACTACAATGAGAGATCATCTTACACCTATTAGACTGACAGAAAACTACAAATGTTGGAGAGGAAGTGAAGGAATAGGAACACTCATCCTCTGCTGGTGGGAATGTAGAATGGTGCAGCCACTGTGGAGGATGGTTTGGCAGTTCCTCAGGAAGCTAAGTATAGAATTGACATATGATCCAGCAATCCCAATACTAGGAATATACCCAGAAGAATTGAAAGCAGGGATGCAAACAGAAAAATGCACCCCATAGGCAAAATGGACAAATTCCTATAAACACATGAACAACCTATACTGATCCTAGAAGAAATAGAAGACCTCAACAAACCATTCACAAGTAATTACATTGAAACAGCCATCAAAAACCTCCCCAAAATGAAAAGCCCAAGACCAGGTGGCTTCATAGGTGAATTCTACCAATCATTCAAAGAAGATCTAATTTTAATCTTACTCAAACTCTTCCCAAAAAATTGAATATGAAGGAACATTGCCAAACTCATTCTATGAAGCCATCACCCTAATACCAAAGCCAGACCAAGATACTACAAAAAAGGAAATTACAGACCAATTTCTCTAATGAATATAGATGCAAAAATCTTCAACAAAATACTTGTTAACTGAATCCAAAACCATATTAAAAGAATTAAATACCATGATCAAGTGGGAGGAGACCTGGATATCCATGGCTAAAAGAAAGAGGACCCCTATTTCACACCTTACACAAAAATTAACTCTAAATGGATCAAGGACCTAAATATAAAAGGTAGAAACATAAAACTCCTAGAAGAAAATGTAGGGAAACATCTTCAAGATCTTATGATAGGTGGTGCTTTCTTAAACTTTACACCCAAAGCATGAGTAATTAAAGGAAAAATAGATAAAAGGGACCTCCTCAAAATTAAACACTTTTGTGCTTCAAATGACTTTGTTAAGAACATGAAAAGGCAGCTTACTCATTGGCAGAAAATTTTCGGAAACCACATATCCGAAAAAGGTTTCAACTCACGTTATATAAAGATATCATACAACTCAACTATAAAAAGACAAGCAACTCAATTAAAAAATGGGCAAAAGAGAAGGACATGACTCCCAGGGATGAGCCTCCCTGGCACCAAGGGATTACTACCAAGCACCAGCTTGTGTTACAACTGGAAAAAGACCTTGAGTAAAAGGAGGAAAAGGTAAAGACAAATGAGTTTATATGGCTAAGAGACTTCAAAGTGAGTTGGGAGGTCATCAGAGAGGTAACGCTTATGCACATCTTAGCAGGATCTCATAGATGGCCAAAGTGGACACTACCCCCAAACAGTGGGGCTCCTGAGGGCTCCGGAGACACCCAGATCCTGCAGTCATGGTGGATAGCTCCAGAGTTTGGTGCCTTACCAGTGAGCCCTACTTAAAGATTGTGCTCCTGAGTGTGACAGAGTTGGACTCAGATGTAACTTCTCTATACATGTCCTTTTGTCCCTTTCATTTGAACCTATAGTTGGTGCTGGAGTTGGTAGGTGTACGTCCAGGAGACTTGAATCTCTGGCCTGTCCATGTGCTGGCTGGGCCCTGAGCCTCAGCGGAGTTGCAGCACCTACTGCCCAGTTCATTGGACTCACCCAGGACAGCTGACGGGGAGGTGAGGATGGACAACTACCATACCAAGGAACCGAGAGAGTCTACAACTGCAAGCAAGAGAGTTCCATCCATCAGCCATATGGGATCGAAGGCCCCTCTCAATTAGAGGTGGAGTGGGCATCACCATCCCAGAATCCTCAGGATTGGTGAATAAAATATGGACTAGAGTAGACTTACTGGTGTTCTACTATAGACTTATGGTGATTCTAGCAATGGAAGAAATTATATCATGGATGTGGTGACAGTGGCCACTGGAGGTGCTGCAGTCAGGGAGAGGGAAAAAGAGGTGCAATATGGGGGCATTTTCAGGACTTGGAATTGACCTAGATGACATTGCGGTGACAGATACAGGCCATTATATATCCTGCCATAGCCTACAGAATTGAGTGGGAGAGCATGTAAACTACAATGTAAACTATATTCCATACTTAGTGGCAATGCTCCAAAATGTATTCATCAATTGCAATGAATGTACCACACTAATGAAAGAAGTTGTTAATGTGGGGAAAAGTGGGAGTTCTGGGCAGTAGGGCACATGGGAATCCCTTATGTTTTTTATATAACAATTTATATAATCTATCTTTTAAAAATAAATAAAGAATATATTTTTTTAAATGGACAAAAACTTGAACAGAAAATTTTTCCAGAGAAGAAATACAAATGGCCAAAAAGCAATGAAAAGATGCTCCACATCACTAGCTATTAGGAAAATGCAGATCAAACTACAATGAGATATCATTTCACACCTTACAGAATGGCCATTATTTAAAAAAATGCCAAAAACTACAAGTGCTGGAGAGGATGTGGAGAAATGGGAGCACTCCTTTACTGTTGGTGGGAATGTAAAATGGTGAACCCTCTGTGGAGAACAGATTGGCAGTTCCTCAGGAAGCTAAATGTAAAACTGCCATATGATCTAGCAATCCCACTACTAGGGATATATTCAGAAGAACTGAAAGCAAGGACACAAACAGACATTTACACACCAATGTTTATAGTGGCATTATTCACAATTTCTAAAAGATGGAAACAACCCAGTGTCCATCAACCCAGTTAATAGATAAACAAAATATGGTATATACATATGATGGAATATTATTCAGCTGTAAGAATTAATGAACTTGAGATGCATATGATAACATGGATGTACCTTGAGAATATTATATTGAGTGAAATAAGCCAGACACAAAAGGACAAATATTGTATGGTCTCACTAATATGAACTAAATACGAGGTGTAGCCTCACAGAGTTAAACTCTTGAGTATAGGTTACCAGGAGATAGAACGTGGGATTAGAAGGGGAAGTGATGCTAAGTGTATATAGAATGTTTAATAAGGGGGATTGTAAATGTGGGAAAATGGTTAGAGTTGACAGTAACATATTATAGTGAGCATAATTAGCACTGCTAATTTATAAATGTGATTGTGGCTGAAAGGGTTAATTTAGGGAGGTTAATGTCAGTAGAAAGAAAGCTAGAGGATATTCGAGGGACTGTATAACATAGTGATTTCGGTGATGCATGATGATTGTGGTTAATAGTACAAATACAAGAATGTTCCTCTATTACAAGGTATTAAGAATATGGAGATACATGGGGAAAATACAATTAATGTAATGTATAGACTATTCTTAACAGTAATATTGTAATATTTTTATAGCAATGGCAAAGAAGGTACTATCAATGCCAAGGGTCAATAATGGGTGGGTAAAAGAGATTTTTCATTTTAGAGTAATGAAAATATTCTGAAATGGACTGAGACTATGATGGTACAACTTTGTGATGAAACTAAGAGCCAATGAGTGCACACTTTGGATGCATTGAGCAAGGCAGGGGACCGTAGAACACAGTGAATCCTGAGGTGAATGATGGACTGTGGTTAACAGTACAAATAAGAGAATGTTCTCTCATGAGCTATAACAAATATACAATTCTAATACATGTGTTAATAATAAAATGGTTTGTGGGAAATATACACCCAATATAATTTGTAGCAAATGTGTCACAGCAATGTAAGTTGTTGGTGGTGAGGTGATATATGGGAATCCTGTATGGTATGCATGATTTTTTTGTTAACTCACAACTTCTCAAACACACAAACAAAAAAAACTTTGCAGTCACCCCAAACAAAAACTTCATACCAATTAATCATTAATACCCCGTTCCTCTACACCTCTACCCAGCCCATGGTAACCTTTATTCTAGTTTCAGACTTTGCATATTTGTATACTCTAATTATTTCATATAAGTAAGATATTAGAATATTTGTCCTTTATGTTATTAGAGATTTTGTAGGTTTAAAGAAAATTCACGTGAAAAATACAGAGTTCCCATATAATCCCCTATTATTAACATTTTGCACAAGTGTGGTACATTTGTTAGAATTGATTAAAATATTGTCAGAATTGTTCTATTAACTATAGTCTATTAACTATAGTCCATAGTTTACATTAGAGTTCACTGTTGGTGAACAACCCCCATAGGGGTTGTTTTTTGTTTGCCAACTCTCCACTCGGGCCAGTTCGCCGCGCAGGCCAGTTTTGCTTTTCACCAAGAGGCCCCAGGAATCGAGCCCTGGACCTCCTGTATGGTAGACAGGAGCCCAATTACTTAAGCCACATCCACTTGCCTGTTTTGTTTTTAATTTTCATTCTAGTATTATATATACAACCTAAAGTTTCCCCTTTCCCCACGTTCAAATATATAATTTATATAATTTACTAGTGAATTACACTCACGATGTTGTGCTTCCCTTACCACCATCCATTACCAAAACTTTTGAACCACCCCAAATAGAAACTCTTTACAATTTAAGTATAAACTCCCAATTTACTACTCCTACCCTGGCCCCTGGTAACCTATATTCTAGTTTCTGTCTGTATGATTTTATTGATTCTAATTCTTTCATATCTGAGAGATCATACAATATTTGTCCTTTTGTCTCTGGCTTAGTTCTCTCACCATAATGCCTTCACAGTTCATCCATATTGTTGCACATATTCCTTTTTTTTTTTACAGCTGAATAATATTCCATTGTATGTATATACCACATTTTGTTTAGCAGTTCTTCAGTTGATGGTCATTTGATTTGCTTCCATCTGTTGACAATTTTGAATAATGCCTCTATGAACATAAGTGTGCAAATATCTGTTTGAGTCCCTGCTTTCAATTCTTTTGGGAAAATACCTACAAGTAAGATTGCTGGGTCATATGGTAATTCTATACTTAACCTTCTGAGGAACTCAAAACTGTCTTCCTCAGTGGATGCACCATTGTACAACCCAACAAATAATGAATGAGTGTTCCTATTGCTCCACATCCTCTCCAACACTTGTAATTTTCCATTTTTGTAATGGCAGCCGTTCTAGTGAAATGTGTGAAATGTTATGTCATGATTTGCATTTGCACTTATCTAATGGCTAATAATATGGCCCATTTTTTTTTCATGTGCTTTGGCCATTTGTGTATCTTATTTCAAGAAATATCTATTCAATATTTTGACCATTTATTAATTGGATTGTTCAGCTTTTTGTTGTTGAGTTGTAGTGAGTGGTGATAGCAGCCATCCTTATCTTGTTCCTGATCTTAGAGAGAAAGCTGTCAATCATTTACCATTGAGTATGATATTAGTGGTTGGTTTTTTATATATGCCCTTTATCAAGTTGAGAAAATCTCCTTCTATTCCCAGTTTTCTAAGTGCTTTTATCAAGGAGGAGTGCTGAATTTTATCAAATGCCTTTTCTGTATCAAATGAGATGATCAATGGGTTTTTCCCTTCGTTTTGTTAATGTGCAGTGTTACATTAATTGATATTCTTATATTGAGCCACCCTTGCATTCCTGAGGTAAATCCCATTTGATCATCATGTAAAATTATTTTAATGTTCTGTTGGATTCAGTTTGCTAGTATTTTGTTGAGTGTTTTTTACATATAGTCATAAAGATATTAGTTTGTAAATCTTTTCTTGTGATATCTTTATTTGGCTTTGGTTTTAGGGTGATGTTGGCCTCATCAAATGAATAAGGCAATGTCCCTCTTCAATTTTTTAGAATGGTTTGAACATGATTTGTGTTAATTCTTCTTGGAATGATTGGTAAAATTCACCATCTTGTCCTGGGCTTTCCTTGGTTTGGAGATTTTTGATTACTGATTCAATCTCTCAACTAGTTATTGGACTCTTTCTTCTTGAGTTATTGTAGGTAGTTTGTATGTTTCTAGGAATTTGTCCATTTCATCTCGGCTACCTTATTTGTTAGTGTGCAGTTTTTCATAGTATTCCTCTCTAAGCCTTTTTATTTCTGTGGGGTCAGTAATAATGTCCCTCCTTTCATTTCTGATTTTAATTATTAGCATCCTCTCTTTTTTTCTTTGTACTCTAGCTAAAAGTTTGTTGATTTTATTGATCTTTTCAAAGAACCAACTTTTGCTTTCATTGATTCTATTGTTTTGTTTTGTTTTTAAATTAGAGAAGTTGTAGGCTTACAGAATAGTGATATAAAATACAGAATTCCCATATGCAGCCCTATTATTATTAACACCTTGCATTGGTATGGTACATCTGTTACAATTTATGAAAGCACATTTTTATAATTGTACTATTAACAATAGTTCATGGTTTGACTTAGGATTCACTGTTCCATGGCTTTTTAAATTTTTCGTTCTGTTGCCTAATTTTTCTCCTTTTAGCCATATTCAGATATATATTTCATTGCTATTAATTACATTCACAATATAATGCTATGTCACCACCATCCATTACCAAAACATTCCCATCATTCCAAACAGGAACTTTTTAATTCTCTATTTCATTTATCTCTGCTCTAAATCTTTGTTGTTTCTTTCCTTCTGCTCACTTTGGGTTTCATTTGCTCTTTTTCTAGATCCTCCAGTTGTAAAGTGAGGTCTCTGATTTGAGATCTTTCTTCTTTTATATTGTAAACATTTACAGATCTATATTTCCCTCTCAGCACTGACTTTCCTGCATCACATAAGTTTTGGTATGTTGTGTTTTCATATTCATTTGCCTCAAGATATTTTCTAATTTCCCTTGTGATTTCCTCTATGATCCATTGGTTGTTTAAGAGCACAATGTTTAATTTCCACACATTTGTGACTTTTCCCATTCTCCCTGTTTTTAATTTCTAACTTCATTCCATTATGATCAGAGAAGATACATTGTATGATTTCAATAATTTTGAATTTATTAAGATTTAACATATGTCCTATTCTGAATGATCAGCCATGTACACTAGAAAAGACTATGTATTGTGTTGCTGTTGCATGAAGTGTTCTATATATGTCAGTTAGATCTATTTTTTTTTAGATTATCATTCATGTCTTCTATTTCTTTCTTTAAAAAAAAAATTTTTTTTATTTTATTTATTTATTTCTCCCTACCCCCTCCTTGTTTGCACTTGCTATGTCTGTTCATTGTGTGCTTGTCTTCCTTTTAGGAGGCACCGGGAACCAAACCCAGGACCTCCCATGTGGAAAGGAGGCACCAAATCACTTGAGCCACCTCTGTTCCCTGCTTTGTTGTGTCTCTCATTATGTTTTCCTCCTGTGTCTCTTGTTGTGTCATCTTGTTGCATCAGCTCGCCATGCCAGCCCATCGCTCAGCTCGCTGTCTTGCTCGTCTTCTTTAGGAGGCACCAGGAACTGAACTCGGGACCTCCCATGTGATAGGCGGGAGCTCAATCATGTGAGCCACATCCGCTTCCCTCTATTTCCTTCTTGATCTTCTATCTGTATATTCTATCCATTATTGAAAGTGGTGTATTGAAGTCTCCTACTAGTAATGTAGGACTATCTATTTCTCCCTTCAAATCTGTTAATATTTGTTTCATCTATTTTGGGTCTCTGCCATTAGGTACATATATATTTGTAATTATGTCTTCTTTATTGAATTGACCCTTTTATCAGTATATGGTGGCCTCTGTACCTTATAACTATTTTCTACTTAAAGTCTATCTTATCTGATATTAGTATAGCTACCCCAGCTCTCTTTTGTTTACTATTGACCTAGTATATATTTTTTCATACTTCCACTTTAAACCTACTTGTGTCTTTGAATTTAAAGTGAGACTCTTGTAAACAGCATATAATTGGGTCATGCTTCTTTATCCATTCTGTCAATATCTGCCTTTTGACTGGAGAGTTTAATCCATTTGCATTTAAAGTAATTACTGATAATGCATGGCTTTCGTCTACCATTTTGCTGTTTTGTCTTCTTAAGTCTTACTCTCTTTTTGTCCCTCAATTCTTCCATTACTGCGTACTCTCATATGTATTTGATTTTTTGTAGTGAACTATTTTGAGTCCCTTCTCATTGCCTTCTCTGTATTTTTTTTTTTTCCAGATTTTTTTTTTGTAACCACTGGGCTTAAATTTAATATTCTAGATCTGTAACAATCACATTTGATTTATACCAACTTAACTTCAAGGAAAATAGCATAGTCAAACTATGTTTCTATAATCCTCTTCACCCCCCTCCACCTTTTGCTGTACTTGTTATAAATTATATCTTCATATATTGTGTGTTCAAAACCATAGATTTATCCTTACTTTATAGGCATTTGCATTTTAAAACCCGTAAAGAGTAAAAAGTAGAGTTACATACCAAAAATACTGTACAATAATATTGGCATTTATAATTACCTATATGTTACCTTTACTAGAGATTTTTATTTCTTTATGCCATTTTAATCTACTGTCTAGTGTATTTTCCTTTCAACCTGAAAAACTCCCTTTAACATTTCTTGTAGGGCATAACTAGTAGTGACCAACTCCCTCAGCTTTTGTTTCTTTGGGAATGTCTTCATCTTTCCCTCATTTTTGAAAGACAGTCTTGTCAGATATAAAATTCTTGTTCAGCAATTGTTTTCTTTCAGTGCTTTAAATATTTCATCCCACTGCCTTCTTGCTTCCATGGTTTCTGATGAGAAATCAGCACTTAATCTTATTGTGACTCCTTTTTACATAACATGTTGCTTTTCACTTGCAGCTTTCAGAACTCTTTCCTTGTCTTTGGCATTGGGCAGTTTGACAACAATGTGTCTGGGCATGGTTCTCTTTTATTTTTTACTGGTTGGAGTTTGTTAAATGTGCACATCCCTGTCTTTTGTTAAATTTGAAAAGTTTTCTTCCTTTATTTCTTCGAATATTTCTTCTGCTCCTTTCTCTGTTTCTTCTTCTTGTGGGACTACCACAATGCTTTTGAGACTCCCATAATGCATATATTGTTACACTTGATCATGTCCCACAGGTCTCTTAGGCTCTCTTCACTTTTCTTCATTCTTTCTTTTTCTGCTTCTCAGCCTGAAAAAAAGAATTTGATTCTTTCTTCTGCCAGCTCCAATTTTCTGTTAAAACCCTCTAAGAAATATTTTTTCAGTTATTGTGGTCTTCAACTTCAATATTTCTGTTTGGTTTCTTTTTATTATTTCTATCTCTTTATTGAGATTCCCTTTTTGCTCCTGTATTGTTTCCCTAATATCATTTAGTTCTTTCTCCATGTATTCCTTTAGCTCTTTGAGCATATTGAAGATCATTTTTCAGTGTATCTAAGGTTTGGTCTTTGTTGCTATCTAAAGTTTTATTTTGTTCCTTTGGATGAGCCTCATTTCCTGCCTTTTTGTTTATCTTGTAATTTTTCTTTCACACTGTACATTGTAATATTTTTATGTGTTAACTCTGGAATATATTTCATGAGCTCTCTCTTCCTTAATTTTATATCCAGGTAGTGATATGACAGAGATTTCCTTGAGTGCAGTAACTAATAAAAACAAATAGTCTAATTCAAAAATCACCTTTCATGGTTTTTGCAAATTGGCTTTGTTTTGGCTGGTGCCCTTCTTCAAAGTTTACTCCTCCTACCAAGAAGATCAGTCCAAGGTGAAAGCTTGGGTTCCTCCCTGTGTTTTCTGAGCATGTGTCATATGCTGGGCATGTACTGTTGGCCTTAAGGATTCCCCCCATTTGCAGGGACCTGATGCCCCCTCTATTCCCTTTGACAAAGACTTCCCCTTCTTCTCCTGTGTGCTCTATTGAATGTCTTGAAGTCAGTAATCCTTTGTCCCATATTGCTTCAATTTAATTGTTACTTGCATTGCTTTATCTGCCTTTAAGCTCCTTCTGCATACAGGAAAATTCCGGAGTAGTAGGCCAGAGACAGGTGTCCTGGTTCAGACGTTTGGGATGTCACCCATTAGATTGGCTCTAGCCTGCAGACACCTCATTATGCACTTAGGGGTTACTGTGCTCCCTCTGGAATAGGGCCAAGGACCTACAATAAAATTGCAGGCAGGCACCACTCTGCAACAGTGAGGGGGTGGTTGAGGATCCAGCAAGGTCACCATGAGCTTCTCCTACCATTTTTAATCTGCCTTTTTTTTTTTTTTATTAGATGTTTTCCCTGTTACGTCAACCTTCCATCTCTTTTCTGGAGTTGGGGAAGATGGCTCTGCCTGTTTTGGGTATTTGCTCAAAGATTCAGAACCCTGAAGTGTCCATTCTTGATTGACCAGAAGTACTCTCTGTATGGGGTTTGTTTGTTTTTTTAATTATTTTTGCAACTGTCTTGTAAGTTTGAAATTATTTCAAAATTAAAGGTTTAAAGAAAAAACATGATGCTGGATAGACAGAAACAACATATGTCAACCATAGCATTTGATGATTTAATATGTACCCAAAAAAAAAGTATGCCATGAGTTATGTGCTTATTCATTTTAACTCCAGGCTGAGGGTACTCTTTTACTAGGGAGAAAACTGAGTCACAGTGAGGTTAAGTACCTTCCCCAGATCACACAGCTAGTGAGTAGTGAAGCCAGGATTCAAATTGAAGTATTCTCTGACTCAGAAGCCCCTCTTTCCTTTATATTGCAGTTTTCACCCTTCTTGTTTATATCCTTGCCCAAAACCCTAAAAACAGTGGAGTCACAGCATAATCAGTAATTTATCAAACCAGAGTCAGCCTCCATGCCTCTAGGGAAACCCCACCCAGAATGCAAAGAGAACAAAAGAAGCTGAACCTTAGCCTTTGAACTTTCAGGAGACCAGGTTCTCATGAAAAAAATAAAAAGAAGATTTGAAGGATTTTTTAAAGGTAATTTTCACTATATGCAATTTTGGTCTTCTGCCCTGATGCTAGATTCTAATTCCCTCATCTGCTCCAGCTCTACCTCCCCTCTCCTCCATCTGTATCTGTAGGCAGTTGAGATGGGAAGTGGCATCTGTCTTATTCACCAGTGTCTCCCCTGGGCTCACAACAGCAGGTGCATCCTAGGTACCCAAGAAATACTGATCTAATTGAGCCCAAATGGATATCCTAAGAGCCAACCTATCTAGGAAGTTGTCCCCTGATCTCCCCATGCTTTACAGTGAGCAGGGTCCCTATCAGCAGGGCCACTATGCTCACTAACTGAGGAGTTATCAGAGCTGACCTACTAGACAAAGGATAGTAGGGGCCTGAATTTACTCAAGGGCATGAAGATGGAGACAGGATTTGTTTCAAGAAATACCTAGAATCAACAGGATTGGGTGAAACAATTGGATATAGACGGTGAAGGAGAGCCAAGTTTTGCAGCTTGATTAATTAATGTTGCCGTTAATTAAGAAAGAAAAATTTATGCCCTCTTATAAAACTCATGTTGAGCTTTCTTTGCCTACTGGAAGGTTATATTTTCTCTTAGCATCTGAAATTTCTCTACAACTTCATGTTGCATGACTCTTCCATATCAGATATACCAATATCTGGAACATTTTCACTCTTGCTGTTTTAAGATCTGCTGTCTCTTCCAATTTCTGCTATTGTTTCTGGACATTGAAATGGTTCTCCATATCTGTTGTAGCATTCACTGAAAAGGCTTGAATGTGTGTTTCCACCTATATTAATATTTAGAATCAACACAAATATTAGCTTTTTTTGGGGGGAAGACATCCTATGGCAACAAATGTTTTCTTCTAAGAATATTTCAGGGTGCGTGTGTGTAATGTTTATTTGGGTATGGTTGCATTGCTGTCTTTTTAGTGTTATATATTTTTTTTAATTTTCTCATCAATTTATTACTAAGTAATATGAATAGAAAACTCTTTTCTCCTACAATTAAAATGATAGTTGGATACACCAAACAGCTAAACGCTTAGACTTGACTAATTTTCTGTCATTAATCGTGTTAAGTTTTGAGAAGAGAGTCTTAAGAATAGCCTCTAGGGAAGCGGCTGTGGCTCAATCAGTAGGGCTCCCGTTTACCATATGGGAGGCCCTGGGTTCGGTTCCCGGGGCCTCCTGGTGAAGGCAAGCCTGCCCGCACGGCGTGGTTAGCTGACCCAGCGAGCACAAGCAGCAAGGGGGGGATAAATGAATAAATAAATAAAAATCTTAAAAAAAAAAAAAAAAAAAAAAAGAATAGCCTCTAACCATGTGAGAACCTGAGAGCTATAGGAAACCACAGTCTGCTGCTGGGGAAATCAGATTTCCAGGCAATGGAAATATTTATTATAGTTAGTGATACTGTATTTACATTCTCAGATAAATAACAAAGGCAAACTGTTACACATATAAAAAAGAAACTCATTTCTAGAATCCTAATGGCTGAGGTAACCAGCTATTTTGTGCTCATGCACATTCCTCCCTTAATTCGAAATTATTTCCTGGTGGGTAGATTTCTGACCCCTGGGCCCTGAGCTTGGGTCTTTGGATGATGAGTGATGAAGATGTGTGGAAAGGAAGGTCATGGACAGAAGTACTAGGATCCCAGGTGCCTGGTGGGTTGTGAATCAAATATCAATGTAGCTGGTGTATCTATAGGCATTTTTTGAGAATTTGTTGAGCCTATGACTATGTTAGACTGCATTATGGGAAAAACAAATCCAGTCAGTCATTTTTGATGAACAGAATTCCCACTTGACATACTTCTAAGGGTTATATTTAGGAGGAAAGTTGGGAGAAAGAAAATTAGTGTAACTCTGCATTTTTCCCTCTAAGAAAATTTTATACCTTGAAATGTACGTAAGTACACTAAATTCCCTAGTGTAATATTGCTTCATCTGTTTTAGACCAGCCACCTTTGAGTTCTCTAATAGCTTTATCTCTCATCTTAATAACTTGCTAAATCTTTCTTTGATATCCATACTGTCTAACCAAGTTGAGTGAAATCTCAGAAATCTGCCATTCAAAGCTCAAAATATCCATCCCTGTGAATGAGAAAACGTGCATGGAAAAAATCCATTCCTCAGTGTAGGTGATATGAGAACTTTTTAGAGGTACTCTAAAGAGCCTTCAAAAAAAATCTACATTCCATTTAGTCATAATAAAGAGATTTGGGCTTTTCATATAAGTTTCAATTTACCATGTAAAGCTGTCTCCCTCTCTCTCCTATCTTCCTCCCTCCCTTCCTCCTTTCCTCTTTTCTTTCCTCCCTCTCCTCTCCTGGAAATCCAAGTTCTACTATCATTTTATACTTATAGATTTCTAAGATACTTGGGTCTTTAACCCATAACAACCAATATATTACAACCTAAAGTTATGTGGAAGCAGCAGGCTCTTGAATTATCCACATGTGTAAGACCTCATTGAAGCCCTGATGTCAAGCTGCATCTCAGAGGCTTAGGCAACCCTCATTCTGTTTCATATGCAGAGATGCAATTTACTGGGTAGCAGGTCAACCCTATTTAAGTTCTTTAACTAAGGATCCATCAGGTCCTCACAATAACTACTGCCACTATAAGTTACCTAATAGTACTTAGCATGTAGTTGATGCTCAATAAGTGTGATCTCTGCCCACTTCATTTACTCTGAAAGCCAAAATCAACTAAGAGAATCAAAAGACATTTCCTTGGTGAGGATTGATAACTACCATACCAAGGAAACGAGAAAATCTACAACTGCAAGCAAGAGAATCGCATCTATTGGCTGTATGGGATCGAAGCTCACTCTCAATTAGAGGTGGAGTGGACATCACCATCCCAGAATCCTCAGGATTGTGGAATGAACTATGGACTAGAGTGGATTTACTGATATTCTCCTATATACTTATTGTGATTCTAGCAATGGAAGAAATTACAACATTGATGTGGAGGCAGTGGCCACTGGAGGCTCTGGAGGCAGAGAGAGGGAAAAACAGGTGTAATAAGGGGGCTTTTTCAGGACTTGGGAATCGTCTTGAATGACGCTGCAATGACAGATATAGGCCATATCTTCCCATAACCTGCAGAATTGTGTGGGAGAGAGTATAAACTACAATGTGAACTATGGACTATGGTCTGTGCTCAGTGGCAATACCCCAGGATGCATTTATCAATTGCAATGAATGTGCCACACTAGTGAAGGATGTTGTTTATTTGGGAAGGTGTGGGAAGTATGGGGAGCAAGGCATATGGGAATCCCTATATTTTTTGTGTAACACTTATGTAATCTAAGTATCTTTAAAAAAATTTTTTTTAATATTTTTTTGAAAGACATTTCCTTGCCTTTGAGAAATGTTGACTCTAATTGGGCAACAATTAATAAGAACACATTTATAAATATATATAACTAAATTATAGTATTGCACAAATTCATTATATCATAATGAAGTAATAGCTTCATGATCAAAATTGGAGTAATTTCAGGTAGTTTAAGCTGGCTCTTGAGCCAAAAGGAAGATATGGGTGGTGGTTAAGAAGGGGGAAAGAACTCCAAGTGGGTAGAGTGGCATGAGAAAAGGCATGGAGGCAAAAGTCAATAAATTGTATGTAGGCAATAGGCAAGCTTCTCAGCTGGATTGGACCAGACTGACCATGCTGGAAAGTATCAAGAGATAACCACACATAACATCTGGGAGGTGGAGATCATGGGAATCCCTGTAATTTTTGTGTAACATATATGTAATCTAAGCATCTTTTAAAATATATATGAAAGAAAAAAAATTACCGTAAAAACAAATAAATAAATGCAATGGGGAAAAAAAAGAAAAAAGAAAAAGCATAATTCTGTAAGTAAAGATAATTAATATTTTTATTCTATGTGTGTCCACACATTGCTGTAGTAAATTTTACCTTATTATGATCATACTGTAAAAAATAAAATAAAAAAGAGATAACCACACATAATATTCCCTCTGCTTAACTGGCCACTTCCCACTCATCCTTCAGGTCTTAGCTTAGATATCCTCCCTCTGTCCAACACCTGCTGGGCACCCTTTTCCGTGCTCTTAATAGTACCCTGTATATTGCCCATCACCAGAATCTATGCTTCTTAAGGACAGAGACCATGTCTATCTTATTCATACCTGAATCCTTAGCACCTAGCTTATCTTAGTGACTGCACTTAGTAGGTGCTCAGTGAATGTTTGTGGGAGGTGGAAAGAAGGGAGATGGATAGTTTAGGTTGTGCCGATAGAGGAGGTACAGGTAACAGAAGATCCTGAACTAAAGCTAAGATTTTTACATGGAACGGGAGCACTAGTCTTTAAGCCATCATGTTCTCACCTGTGGCCCATTTGTGCGACGTCCATACATTTTTTTTTTTTAATAGGTTTTTTTGTTTGTTTGTTTGTTTGTTTAATTTTACCAGGAGGTCCCGGGGATTGAACCTAGGTCCCTCCATATGGGAGACAGACACCCAACCATTTGAGCCACATCTGCCCCCCGTCCATACATTTTGCTTTCTCCTATCAAGGGGGAGAAACTCCCTTATATTCTTTGGGGGTGGATAGTACACCTCAGCTGTGCTAAAATAAATAAATAAAAATAAATCAGGGAGGATAGAACATGTTTAGCAACCCATGTAAAAATAACATAGAAATACTGCTGCTCATTTAAACTCTAGCTGTGCATCTGAAAATCTTTTCACTGCCCTTTTTAAGCTGAGAAGAGCAATCTCTGGTCTTTTTATATATGCTTTCTTGCCACTCCCATTAGAGTGATTAACTTGAGTTAATCGTACCACCCTGATTTCCTAGGAAAAAAAAAACAAAAGAAAAGACTATTTGAAAGTAGAGCCTCTCTATTTGATAATCTATCAAGGATTTTGAGAAAAAGGAAGCAAGAGAAGTATTGACCAATCAGCAGCTCTTACTGAAAATGTTTACGAGGGCCTCCCCATTAAAAGGACAGTGTCCTTTTAAGAGGGTACCACACCCATTTTGCTCATTCCAACCATGTGAAATAGAGGTATTAGCTGAGCCAGGAGGATGTAGCCAAGAACCCTTGCTCTACAATCTTGGCTCTGACACTAGTTCCCCATGTGGCCGTCCATAAATTGTTCAGGCCCCCTACACTTCTTTTTTCCCCATTTATAAACTGCAGACAAGACTACCTGCCTGACTTTTGGTATAAAGATTCATTAATTAGAATTTATAAGGGGCCTGTCATAGAGAAAGGACAAAATAAATGAAGTCAATCTTAAGAAGTGACTTCTGAAAAGCTGTGTACTGGATTCAAATTTTACATTTTTGTGTTGATTATTTATTAACCACAGTGTTACAACTGGGCTTATTGCTGCTGAAAACCCCATTACTTAAAAGCAATCATCAGTATTAATGTAAAATTGGAAGAATCTTGAGCATCAATGGGGCAAACAAGTCTCCATTCCAATAGTCATGCAAAAGGCCTGGACATAACTTTGGTTCTCATATATACATGGAACAACTCTCAGGTTAATGTTGTCTTCTAAAAACTAGAGCCAGTGGTCACCTGAGCACTTAAGTCATACTCCGTCTTCCTCGCCCCCTCCTCCCTCCTGTTCATAAGAGGAATTGCCCCTCCCTCCTCTCTGGAAACCAGCTCTCCTCCTGGTTTTTGGCTCTCAGCCCTCCTGCCCTGTCAAGCAACCAAAACTGTCAATTATCCCTTCTCTTCTCTGTTTTCAGCATCTCCTTCACTGCCCCTCCACCAACAAATTAACATTCTCAGGTCTTCCCATGTATTAAACAATGCCCCTCCCCAGCTCACATTCCCTGCAGGCACTGCCCTGTATCTCTTCCCTCCTGTGCCAGAAAAAGCAAAGAATCACCTCCTCAGCTCACACCAATCTGCCTTCTGCTGCCATTGCTCCATCACAACAGCTTTGTCTAACAACCCCAGGGATTACAGGTCACCAAATCCACTGGCCTTTTCTACTTCTCCACTTCCTCTTTGACATCTCATAAGCTGTTGGTATGTGTGACCAGCCCTCCCTCCCCTCCTACAAGTTTTCCAGCCTTTTCTCAGACAGCCCTTCCTTAGTCTTTTGTAGATCTGTCTCCCCACCCTGTAGGTAGTTACCTTTGTGGTGGAAACTTGAAATAGAGTGCTGATGGTTCCAAAAACATCAGGGCACTCTGTAAGTCCTTCTGGAAATGCATGGTTTTTTGCTCTGATACATTTTCTTGATTTATCTCAAGATAAACGTTCCACTCTATTTTTTCTATTTTCTCTTTCAGGAATTCTGTTATATTCTCCTGGCTGATTATTTTGGTATTTATCTCCACATATCTATACAACATGTTTTTAACGCTGGTTCTGATTCTTCACTTTGAGGCTTTATCTACTGGCCTACCCCTATTCAAAATGAGTGATTCCTTCTATTTTCCTCCTCCTCCACCCTCACTCTTATACCTTCCTCCCATCCCTTCATTCTCTTGATTCTCAATTGCTATATTTTAATTTTTGGTTGACTCAGCATTCAGTGTTACATCATCATGATTGATAAAAGGTATCATTCCAGTAAGCCATGACTACTTCTTTTCTGTACAATTGTCATTTATCTATCTTAGAGCTCTTTCTCCATTTGCTTCATATTCTGTATTTATAGACTGACTAATCCCAGCTCTGCCCCAGCTATGGGTTATTCTCAGTCATGTCCTCCTGTGCCTTCCATCCTGGTCCGATCTGGGCTGGTGCCCTCATGGGTGTGAGCCTTGTCTTCCCATAAGTTTCTTCCATGCCTCACAGGAGGATTCTCTTATCTGCTACCCTGAGTTAATTCCTCTATTTCCTGATATTTAAAAAAGAAAAGAATACCTTGGTTTGGTGAAGCAAAATCTTTATGAATTTCCTGAAAAGGGTACATGGGAAGTAAATGTTTTGTGACCAAGGATATCTGAAAATATCTTTATTCTATCCTCAAAATTAATAATGTAGCCTGTATTTCTAGGCTAGAAATAATTTTCCTTTAGAGTTTTGAAGGCATTGTTCCATTGCCTTCTAATTCGAAGCACCCCAGTGAGAAACCCTAATCCCAGTTGTTCCCTCAGGACATCCACAGAGCTTCTCTGTGTCCCAGTGGTCAAGGGCTTTTGTGGAAGGTGGATCTAGTCCATCATTATTTGAAGCACTCTATGGGGTCCTTTCAGTCTGGAAATCCATGCTTTTTCTGCTCTGATACATTTTCTTGACTTATTTCAAGATATTTGTTTCACTCCATTTTTTCTGTTTTCTCCCTCTAAAAATCCTATCAAACTAACAACCTGAGGCAGTCTTCAACTTTTCTAATCTGCCTTCTTCTCCTTTTACATATATGTATTTTTGCTCTACTTTTGAGACAATTTCTTCAACTTTTATCTTCAAATTTTTCTTTTGAATTTTGAATTTCTAATTTTTTAATTCAATTTCTAAAACTAACTTTCACTTTCCAAATTGTCCTTTTTTATATGATATCCTATCCTTGTTTCTTTTGATATCTTTTCTCTTCTCTCTGGGGATATTAACGATGGTATATGTGTTTTTTGTTTTGTTGTTTTTTTAATTCTCCCCTTTCTACTTGTTCTGTTTCCTCCAAGTTGCTTTTTTCTATTTGTTTTGATTTCTGTCTTTTGTGTACGGGATTTTCCTCACATATCTGTCTGGTAATCCTTGGTTTTCCACTCATGTTTAAAAATGGGAGCCTAAAACACTAATTGGAAGTGTGAGAATATAGTTAACCTTGTTGATGTGACACTAGAGGGTGACCTGACAAGGCCATCTAGTTGGGGGATCACCGATGCCCCCAGAATACTCCCAGTCTCCTCCCTGGAAGGAGACAGGCCTGGCTGCCAGCACCCTGGAGGCAAGCATTGGTCATGGCATTCAGCAGGCATGCAGTCACTTAATTTCCCTGTTTTCAGTATGGAAACAGGCCTGGCCTGGGGGCCTTCAGTCCATCAACCTGCTGTCCTACTCCCCAGAAAAGAAACCCTCATCTTTTGTCCCAGTGAGTGTAAGGCATTGCCAAGGGATGTGGAAGCAGGTCAGGGGATCGGGCATCAGACACATCCCTCACTTCCTGAAGAGCCTGTACCACTACTTTCTGACCATTTGGGGCCTTCTGCAAGTGTAAATTGGGTTCACTCTCAGCTTTCCCCACTGCTGGCTTCGAAGTCTGTTTGGGAGGCTGCTGCAAGTCTTTTATCATTCATCCCCCTGCTTTCAGAATTTGGTTTCTCTTATCTTTCCTGTTCTTTTAGCCCTGGAGTGCTATCCTTTTTTGAAAATCCATTTACTGTCATTTCAGAAAGGTCGGAGGAGGGAGCAGAAGTAGGTGTGTGTGCATGTGTGTGTGTGTGCATGTGCTCGTGTGTGCACATGTGCACGCAAACTGCCATCTTTATCCAGAAGCTGTAATTCTCCCAGGACTGCTAAGGTCAGTCACTAAATTTTAGCCACTGGCAGCTTCCTACTTCTCTATCCTTATCCTAATAGAATAGCCTTTCTTAAAAACAATTCCCAAGAGCCTTGGTGATGTTTGCATCACCACCAGGAGTGCGTCTCCCCTACTTGCTTGTACAGTTGACTTTGCTTTTATTGTTTCTGAAGGGAATTCTTAGTTCAAGAGATTTTAATAGCGCCATATCTTTCCTTATTGTGCTTGATTCTGTTATTCTTCAGTGTTCTCTACTACTAATGCTTATTGGAGCCAACAATTTATTTTAAATTTTAATTACACAGAATCCCTGCTCAGTGAGCTGTTGATCTAAATTAGTGGGTAGTAATTCCTGTTAATTAGCTGAATCCTCTACCCTTTATCAAGCCACCTTCATTGCATTAGCATTACAGCTCTGTTTTGAGTTATAATACTGCTTGTTAGGATAACGTGGCTGTTACCTTTTACTTGTTAATACAAGTGTTTCATGTATTGTTGTATTTGAACATTTTTTGGCCTTTGGCCGAAGCTGTTGATTACTGCCCTCTTACAAACCTAGTGCAAAGTAGAAAGTGGTTTTTGCCAACTCAGTTCTGCTTTGAGCCATTTCCTGGTTACCGCCAATTATTCAGTACAGCTATTATTAATTATGGAGGGCAATGCCATGCCCTTAGAGACTGTTTTGACTGTAGAAAAGATTTGGAGGAGGGAAGTCCAGCAGACAGTGTTAGAAAGAAGCAGGAAGACCTGTGTGCTGGGATCTCTTACCTGTAGTGCCAAATTATTTTTGAACCACATCTAACTTTCAGATTGTGTTTATAACCCCCCTTAAAGTAACAATGTCCTTTCTTCAGCTTTTCCCTTTTCAACGAGTGTTACAAATCCCAAAATGTTAATATATGGCTAGCACAGAAAAGAGAATCAGTGATAGACATTAAATTACAAGCAGGTCCAGCAATGCATCTTGCTGGAATAAACAGGAATTAAATGTTTTCCTTTACTTAAGGGTAAGGATATAACAGCAACCTGATCAGCTAAAGCAGGGGTGGTCAACCTATGTCCTGCAGGCCAAATCCCACTTGATACCAGCTTTTTTACTGTCCTTGAGCTACAGATGGTTTTTGCCATTTTAAAAAGTTTTCAAGAAAATTTTTAAAAAAAGAGGATGGCGAAGAATATGCAATAGAGACCATATCTGGCTCTTTACAGGAAAAGTTTGCAAACCCTCAGTCTGAAGATAGCACTGGCTTTGCCTCATTCCTCTCCTGACCCACAGAGAGAACTCTCCAGCTCTTATCAAGACTTTATCAATTTAACTAATGTGTGGTTATTCTTATGTGTAATTTTAACAAATTTATTTATAAATAGATTTGAGTTGCTATTTCTCAAGTTTATGATGTCTGAGTTTTACCTATCTGAAAAACCGTGTTATATAAATATATGTTATGTGTGTGTGTGTGTGTGTGTGTACATGAGTTGGTATGACCTGTTGTATTAAATACCTAGCTATAAATGGAAAAAGTAATTAGCAAAATTGTGACTAGTATTTCTGTTAACCCTTTTGCCTTAGTTAGAGGTACTGTCATCAAAGTATCTGCTGAACTTGTTTGTCTTTGCAAAATGCAAAATGTGAATGTGTTTATGAAATACAAATATCCTTTCATTTACTGAAAGCCTGATCAATGAAAAGTTTCTACTTAAACGATTAACTTTAGAATTAGATAGATAATTTGAGGGGGAAAAAAAGAACTCATGATGTAACCAGCTAGTCTCCCTTCACTTGATATTAAAGATTTGGTCTTTATCCATAAGAGAGGCACAAGGGTCATTATCTCTTTAAGCTGTCTCATTTTATTTTTTTGGTCTTCATACTCCAAAATATTCACATGCCAATTCTAGGTGAATTCTCCAAAAATTTGGCTCTGATACTTTCATTCCCTTTAAAATCTTCAGTGGTTTTACTCTACCTGTCAAATTGATATAATCAACAATAAAAAATTAAACTAAATAAATAATCAAACATCCTTTTTTTTCCTTGAACTATTTATTTTGAAATAATTTCAAACTTATAAGAAAGTCATAAAAATACTACAAAACCCAGAGAACTCCAATATACCTCCCTCTACCAATTTTAACATTTTGCCACATTTGCTGTATCATTCTATCTATCTTCTATCTACCCATCTATCAATCCATCTACCTGTCTATATTCTGTCTCTCTATCTACTTATCTATTTTCTAAACACCAAATATCCTTTTTGAGTTAATTAATAAATATGAAAGTCATGGGAAAATGACCAGCCATTGTTCAACATATGCTAGAATTCTCTGCATGTTGGGAGATGTTTTTATTTGCCTTGAGTACGTTGGCAAATTCAGTGCACTGATAAGCCAGGTATTCCTCCAATGGTCAAATATTATCCCTATGCTACCAAGAAATGAATTGAGGACAGAACATTCAGAGATTGATCAGAAATAAAGCTTGTGGGTCTAGTGAATATCTCTAATACCCAATGTACCCAAAATATGACAATAATCAACATTTTATATTCATTGTTAATGGTACCTATGATTCACATAGTCAGGTAGCTCAGTTTAGCATTCTGTCCTTTCATTAGATCCATGATCTGCCTGATTCATGTGACACACAGAATTTTCCTGTTTTCATAGGATTTCTTTCCAGCTTATAAAGCAGACTAGTTCTGAGGATAAGCATCAAAGTCAAAACTAAGTCATACTTGATTTCTTTTCTTTCTTCATTAAAAGGTTTCACTTTTAAAAAATAAACAATCCAAATTATATAGAGTCTTCTGTTGCTCAAATATTAGATTGTAGAAATCCAGAGGTCAACATTAAGCCAGTGGCTTCCTTTGTGAAACATGAGAGCATAAAATAGTGCAATTTCTTTAAGAAGCAGCCTTGAAACACGTGAGGATCTCCTACACTGTGCACTGTGTGGACCTGAGGAGGCCAATATTAGGTCCTTGTTATTGTGAATAGTGAGTGTTTAGGGAAGGAAACTCAGGTCCAAATAACCTGGTAGCTAAATCCCAGGAGGTTGTGGTACTCTTTCTTAGCAGGAAACAAATCAATGAGTTTTGCACTTTTTGGAACTTTAATCACCTGAGATTTATTAATGAGACCCACTGCTGACTGGCATAGAGAAAGGGAAACTAAATATGATACAGGAACAAATCAAATGGGTTAATTAGGATACTAAACTTATTGCAAAATGGCATGCATTGAATTGACTCTACATATCTCTAAAATTAAAAAAGGAAGAGAAAAAATAAAGGGGCACAAAACACATTCATTAACTCATAACAATTGACTTTATCAAGAATTGTCTTAAGAAGTATAAAATCTTTGAACTCTTGGAAAGTTGTTCGATTTCTTATTCTGCCTGCTCTAATACATTCAGTTCTAAATTCTCACTTCTGAACTAATCATTATGTTCTTAAAAAGAAAAGAATAACCTACCCTTTCAAAACAGATCTGGAAGGCTTTGAAAGTCACTGTTGCTCTAAACTTGACAATTGTCAGCCTGTAGGTAATGGGCTTGCTCACTCCTTGCAGGGAGAAGGCTGAACCCAAGCAATTAGGAGCTGATTAAGTGTTTATCTCCTTCACAGGTGGGAAGGAAAGAATGAAAATGAAGTGGGCAGATGTAAAGAGACCGGCAAGATTCACGTGACTGTCGATCTCAAATACTACAGACCAACTGAAGTGGTAAGGCACTATATCACAGCCACACATCCGGGCCCTCTGCCCGAGCATTGCTACATCTCTGGCTATGAAATTGTTCTCATTGAATGCCGCCTGCCAACCTTCAAAGCTCCCCGTGTGGTTCTCTGGCATCCTTCAGCAGGCATTTCCCACACCCCAGTCACAATGAATTGAATTTGAGATATTATTCTCACACAAAAGCCATTGCTTTTACCCAGGTAAAGCACACCCAAGGAAATAGTTGATTTCAGAAATGGAGACGCACATCAAGGCAGAGCTCACCATGTTAGTCTCTTGTTTCGATGGCTGGTCTTGATACCTACATGATGTGTGACTTATCAGGCCCTATATGACCCGAAGGTCTTAGGGATCTGGACGGCCTGCCTACATCTCCAGTTCCTTTGCACACACTCACATACACTCACTCACACACACACACACAAACACATGAGTCATAAGCAGTCTCCCAAAACCATCAAGATGTTTCTTGCTCACACTGCAACCTTGGCATGGAATGCCCTTCTGCTCCATACCCACCACACACCCCACTCTGCACCCTTGGCCTGATGCCACCTGTACAGTTTTTAAGGCTCAGCTGAGGCACCACAACTGTCTATGAAGCCTTTTCTCACCAATATATCACTACCACTGAAATTGCTACTCCCTCCTTTGTGTTCTCATTGTATACAACACGTAATTCTGTAACAGCTTTTATAATTTAGCATAACCATTTATTTACTTGTCTTTCTCCCTTTATGATAGTATGAACTCTTTGAGAATAAGGGCTATATTTTTTAATATTCCAGACTCTAACAAAGTAGATGCTTCATAAATATTAGGTGAATATATAGATATAGATGGGTATGGATGGATGGCCAAATGGATGGATGGATTTCTAAATACAGAAGTTCCTGTATTAAAAAATGGCCTACAGATTGTTAGAACATAACATTTCCTTTTACTTTTAAAAACTCTAACTTTTAACTTTTAAAAACTCTAGCTTGGTATTGTAACTTTAATGTGGTCCACCCTCACTACCGTGACAAATCTCAACTTATTAAATATGCCTGAGCATAGTAGAAAGCAGCACCTTCAGAAGGAAGTGGTCAAACGTGGTGATTACCTAATGATATATCTATTAACTGTGAATATAGAATTATTTCAAAACTGTTCTACCTGTGTTTTAAACCAAATTCATATCTATAATATAAGCTTTCAGAGATTGGGAAAACCCCAATGAAGAGATTGAAACTGAACAAGTCATCATTAACCACCCATTAAAAGGTCTCATTTCAAACAAAAGAAGAAATTTTATTGAATAGAATGCAGAGGAAGTGAGCAGTGCTGGGAGGCACTGAGGTGCAGAGCAGGGAGTGGCCAGGCCTCACACACAGGGAGCCATTGTTCCCTGAGCTAATGGGGAGTGGGTGTGCCAGGACAGGATGGGCACATCTGGGGGAGGGAGACACCAACCTCATTCCTGCTGATGCCGCAAGGGCTGGGGTCTGTGGGGCCACTGCCATGCTAGCGTCTGCCCCCACCAGAAATAGGAGCCACAAGGGTGGGGTGTTGTACATGCTCCATGCATGGTGCTCACAAGTAGGAACAGTCATCTCAAAATGGAGAGCCCCAACTCATACAACAATTTAAACATCGCTCTCTCTCCAACAGCAAAACCTTCTCAAAAGCTAGGAAGTCATGAATGGTTCATCTGCCATTCTTACTTTGGCAAGGTGTGGGTTTGATAGAAACACAGGAGAAAAGAGTTTACAGAACAGGAAAAGGACACTTGGACTAACTTGACACTGTCCTCGAAGTCCATCTTGACCCTCTTTCCTGCCACGACACTTCATCCCTTCCAGTTTTTTTGTTCTTTCAAATACTGTCATAGTACCTGTTCTGCAAATCTGTTTACACAAAAGTTGTTTGACCATAAGATCAGTACCTTGTTTCATATGATTACTTTATTTTCCCACTGAACTCACTCTTTCCCTGGATTCCCTCTACTGCTTTATTTTAGATGTTGAACTCCATTTCATCTTTCTAAGCCTCTAGGCTGTATTAATTTTGTTCACTTCACCTCAACTTAGTAACACCATTGGACAAATTTTTCTTGTATAGAGATTCTAAACTTTTAACCTCATTCCATAGAACAAGTTTTCCCAAAGCTTGGATCAGCTTGACAGCTTACATTGAATTGCCTCTAGGGTGATAATATTCTTCCACTTGAAAGGTGACCAGAACTGATGACTGCGTTGTACATGAGTTTTCACTTAGCTGTGGAGCAGTAATAACAAGCAGCATCTAGAGATTCATTTTGCTTAGTCCTGAAAAGCACTGAGGCTTCTCTGAGGCTTATCAGCCCTCAGGAAAGGGCAGATAGAAACTTCTTCCGTGATCAGTCACATCCTTCCCTTCTCATTGTCTACGTCCATTTTTCACATACCAGAGGTTTTTCTTCTTTCTTCTTGGATTCTGTGAAGGTATCTATTCCCCAATATCAGCTTTAGTCATCTTTTCCCCAATATCTTCAGCACACAGGGGCACTCCTGAGCCAAATGCATAAACTAAATCTTTTTGGAGTCAAATGATTCCAGAATGACTGATAGAAAAATGAAATAAAATTTTAAAAATTTGGAAAAAAAACATTAAAGAGGACAAATTATCCAATATCCTAAAGCAAGACTAAAGGAAAGTAGAACTTCATGTAATCTTTTAAGTAAGAAAGACTCAGAATAATGTTAAGAAAAGCTCTTTACTCAGCAAAGACCAAGGCTAACCTAAAAGAGACCACCAGTGATCCCATCACATCGAGAGCACACTTTCACCAGTGCTGATAATTTGTTTCCTCATTCATTTAACCACCACAAACCTTGAATCTTACTCAGTACAAACATGAAAAGTCTTGAAGGTTTTTGGGCTAAGGACGCAGTATCCAATTAGAGGTGAAATTAGATATATGTTTTGGTGCTCTCATAAAATTCCTGGGTTTCCTTTTGAAGGTTTAGGAGTTTTGCTACTATGGAAGAACTTAATCCTAGCAATTAGACTTTAAATTTCCCACTGCCCCTGAATTCCAGTATTTAATGATGACAATGTTAATACCTGAATGCTGTGCCTCTTAAAACTTCTGTCTTGTATATAGTTGTATATATGTGCATGTGTTTATCTGCAGATTCATCCAATACCCATTCCTTCTCGGAGAGGAAGTTGTATTGTGCTTCAGAGTGTAGGCCCCAGGGCCAGACTGGCAGAGTTCAAATCCTCTGTCCGTTATGAGCTGTGTGACCTCAGCCAAGTGACTTACCTTCTTAGTGCCCCCTCTTTCCTTATCTTAAAAAATGGGGCTAATAGAACTTATGTCCAAGAACTAACCGAGTCAATGCAAAATAGTTAGTACAGTGTCAGGCACACAGTAAATATCCAGTATTGTTGCTGTTGTTATTCATTCATTCATTCATTTACCAAATATTTATAAAACAGTGTGCAAGGCCTAGGAATACAGTGATGAACAAGATGGATACAGCCCCCACCCTCATGGAGGTAGCCCATGCAGAAGTCTATATCGCTTGAATCCAGTACCTTTAGAAATGTGGAATGACATCATTAGTGAATTGCACAGATTAACCAGTAAAAAAGGAGTTTAAAAGGTATAATCAAGGCTGGTAGCAAACATTCATATATACTTTGATTGTTTTAGGCTTATTTTGGTTTTCATCCTTTTCTAATCCTCTCTCTGAAGATTCTGATAGCTATTCAGTGGTATGGAAATATCACATAAACATGAGAAATATTATGTAGTCCTATTGCTTAAGTTAAAATAACCACAAAGATAATTTCTTTTTACTTGAAAATGTTTCACTTGGAAAATTAACAAAGAATGGATTAATGAAGTATTCATCTTACTGTGCCAAGTTGTTTACCACATCAAATAGTCAAGCCACTTAAAAAAAAAAAAAAAAAAAAAAAAAAAAAGCTAAGATTTTTTTTCAATGAAGAAAAAAATTTTTTTCTGTAGCACATTTTAGGAAATGTGATGAGGGACACATTCACTGACCCTAGTTAAAATCTAATCAAGTATTTTTCATGAAAAATATTTTGACTTAAACTCTGCTGGCTAATGTGAACTAATTTTTTTCCTTGCTATACTATTTGTCTTTCACATTCATTTCCTTTGCCATTGGATTTCTAATGTCAGATGCTATTGGGTTTTGTTTTATTTGCTTATATTTATTCCTAATCTTTATTGGTATTAGGTTAAGATCTAGAACCGAGAAAGCAATCACTTCAAAGTCCAGCCAGCTAGTTAAAACAACACCTTCCTCCAATAAAAGCATGTGACCTGTTTCTAATCAAATTACCATACTTTGTTGAATTGTCCCCCCACAAACTTTTCCTAATATTTTTCTATAAATGATGTTAAGTTAAATGGCCCATAATTGCTTGCTCTATCTAATAGCCCTGTTTAGAATAATGATATATAACACTTTCCAGACTTCAAGAATCTGATCTGTCATCAGAGTACTTATATAAATGGCAGTGAGAACTTCCCTTAGCAACATCTCTGGATATTTGTGGTAAAAAGCCCTGGTCACCAGGTCGGCCTTTGTCCCCAAAGTGTCCCTTTTTCTCCCATAGCTGCTCTCACTGCATTCTCACACTCCCCCTCCCTGTGCAGGAAACTAGATCCTCTCCACTCTATCTCCTCATCTTTTCCAGCTGTGTTAGAAGCAGGCTAATCTGTTCCTTTCCTGGTATCTCTGACCTCCAAGGCTCTAATCCTACACCTCCACTGCTACTTGTCTTTTTTTCTTTCATTGACTGGTAGGAGTTGGGGTAGGAGGCTAAAGAAAGGGCAGATTCTGCACTGCTGGATCTGTAAAGCAAGAGGGTTGGACTATTTGTTCTTAGCTATCAGACCACAGGGGTGTAGGATGCTGTCACAAAGTCCTGATCACATCATTCTCCCAACTTCTTACTACTTACTACTGGCATTTTACAAATCGTTTATATCTTTAAATCACTGTTTATATATTTTAAGCCTCCCTCTTAGGCTCCTCATACTAATCTCTATATCCTTCCTTAATCACATTGGCCTTTCCTGCTCTTTTCCTTCTTTGGACTTAACCAGAAGAGCTTTAAGTTTCAATCTTCAACTGATTCATAAATATTCCACTGTACATTTTCTATACTTCATAGGATCCCATACAAAACCCCCAGGGGCATATAGCATTCCTCCTAAAGTTTGTGTTCTTTCCTCAGTTGCTGTCGTCCTCAAGAGTGTTTCATATCTAATGAAATGGTAATTGTGTACTGACTACAAATTTTCCTTGAACGTTCTTTTCTTATGAATAGATCTAGATTAGAATGATGACTAAATTAAAGGTTCAAAAAACGTTTTGAATATGTATATATAACTGTTTACATTTCCTTATTGAAATGTATTTCTTTAATTTATCCTAAAAAACCCCTGGTATCCTAAATGTAGATCTTTTCATTACTTTCACCAATAGAGAATTCCTATAAAATCTGTACCTTTTTCCCAAAATCCTGTCAAGGTAATAGTGTTGACCTCTTAGCATCTTCACAAAATAATTTCCAAAAGTTTTTATCATCTTAGAAATTTATTTTGGCATCTGCAGCTACATTCCTTAGAAAGAATAATTAGTAATTGCATCAGTTTCTATTTAAACTAGCTCTGGTGCAGGTCATCCAAAGTATAGAATTACTTATAGGAGGGCCATCGTTCACTGATGTCATTACCTATATTTTATATCTCAGGCCAATGATATCTATATCCTGGGATTTTAAAATTCCATAATCCCTATGGGGATTTTTTGTTTGTTTGCTTTTTAAAAATCAACAATGTTCTTCCTGTTCTATCAAGCACATATTTATATTCTTTTTTTTTTTTTTTTTTTTTTTATTATGGGTAAAAATCAAAATTCTCACAAAAAATACAAATATTTGAAAAATAATATATAAATATATATGCATATATGTGTATTTGCTTAAAAATATTTTTTATATATATATATATATACATATATTTTAAAAGAACTGCAATTCAAAAGTCTCTGTTCGTGAAGATTTCATAGTCAGCTCTGCTTATGATTTCCTTCCTTCACCCTATTCTGTTTTATGTTTCCAGTAAGTCTAATTGTTCCTTTACACATTGATTATTTCCTAGCACATTGTTGACTTGGAAACATTTCTTCTGTGGACACAAAAAATTCTAAAACTACCAAAATTTAGTCCATGTATATCTATTTTAGGCCCCTCTCTACCTTTAGCTCACCTTAGAAGCCTCCTCTGACCCAGACCACTGGCACATGACAGACTGATTTCTTCATTCACTGTTAGGTCTACTAGCAAAGTTTAGAATTCATCTGACTACATTTACCATACACCTCCAAATTGTAATGTCTGCAGCCAGTGGTCTTTCATTCTAACTCAGTAGCGCTGGTCTGCCTCCTAGACAATCATACTGAACGTGCTTGGCCTGCCCGTGAAGCTCTAGTTCAATTCAGCTGTTTTCAGAAGTAGGGACTGGCCTTATTAACAAAGTCCCACTTAAAACATTTTGTAATGTTGTGGTAAATTTTCCAGTTTCCTGAATGAGTCAAGTGTGTACTTCTTCATGAAAACTTGATGTAAAAATATCTAAACTAAAAAATTGAGATATGTATAGATTCTAAAAGATTCACCAGTTTTAGGATTCATTACGGGGATCCATTACAGTCACCAGGTACATTTAAAATATAATTCTTATTTACCTTTAGCTTCTCAGAAGTATCTCAATATATATATCAATATATATATTATGTAAGTAAAATATCCTTACATAATTGAGGTCTTAGAGTCTCAGTTAAAAAAAAATGTTTATTGAATTCCTACTATAGGATACCAGTCATAGCCTGAGCACTATTAGAAATATAAAAGTGGATGAGGTCCATCCTGCAGTAACTCTCAGCCAAATGAAGGGGAGTAGCTCGGAAGCTGTCAGAACAGTTTAGGGAGGTGCCGTTAGGGGCCAAATGAGGCAGGGTAATGGAGGTGAGGAAAACAGTGGCAGAGGCCAAGACATTGCAGAGACAGAGATCACAGGACTGGGGACCAGATTGTACCATAGTATCCAAAAGGGAGGCAGGAGCTGAGGGTTAGCCAGGATCAGAGACTGTCCAGCACAGGGATCAGTTCATGATGATGGCCATAACCTGGAGCAGAGGTCCAGGAGGAGGATCGAGTTTGTAATGGAAGGCACTGACAAATTCTGTTCCATTCTAAGTGCCTTAGGGATATCCATGTAGCAATATCAGTTAGGCAGCTGGAGTTGGTGGCCTGGTGTATAGGAAAGAGGTCAGTCAGAACTAGGGCTGAATGTGCAAGAAGTGAGGAGTAAAGCCCTGGGGTGAGCTAACCCACACAGCACATTTGTAGGGTAGGGAGAAGAGTATGCACAGGAAACTTGTCACAAAGCTTGGCACGTTCAAATCCCAGAGGTAAGTCTCAGGGACACATTTTGAGAAAGTGGGTTAAGAATTCACAAACTAAGCACTTGTCTCCAAGAGCAAAAGGGCCAGACTAACATGCCTCCCATCCTAGATAATGTTCCTGCCTGCAAGGCTCGCTGAAGATTTAAAGGGCTAATACCAAAGAGTTTACTTTAACTGACAGATGATTACTACATCTCAACTCAGGCAATCAGAAGCAAGCAGAGAGACTATTTCAAACTGATATGTCCCGGATTCAAGACTGCAAAGCATTTAGAATTCTTGAAGATGAAAGGACTGAAATAAGTATTACATACTTTGTACTGTGTATTATTGTTTTTATTACTGTCATCATCATTAATTATCATCATCACCATCATCATCATCATGTACTCCTGTGAAATAGTTATCAAGACATCTTCTGAAAGGATACCTTGAGCTCTTTAACTCCTGAGATTTTCTTTTACTTAAATATTTATTTTGTTTTATACCGGAACAGCAGAAAAAATTGTTTGCTACTTAATACTACAAGCTCTGTACATCTTGCTCCAGTGGTGGAAATGCTCTTCATGGTGGAAGATAGGGACATGTTGAGTTGTTGATCCTCTCCTTTTGACTCTGCCCAAATCATATGTTCCTAGGGCCTTATTACTGGCCTAGAAATCCAGCAACTTCTGTAGCCACCACAGGACTTAAGTATTCCCAACAGGCTAGAGAGCATCCAACAAGAAGAAGACACCAGTCCATCGTCTGTTTTCCTGTTTCTTTATCTGCCAACACCACCCTATAAAATCAAAACACCACCCTCAAAAATCTTCCTGCAAAAACCTATCTTTGTATCAATTACTTAGAGCCAGCTGATGTCACATTTATTGTCTAAAATCTGTATTGATCCCTGTTGTTTCTGTAGCCAATTACCACAAATTTAGTGACTTAAAATAACACAAATTTATTATCTTCCAGTTCTGGAGGTCAGAAGTCCAAATCAAGTTCCACTAAAATCAAGATGTTTGCAGGCTGTACTCCTTCTGGAGGCTCAAAGGTTCTGGGACCACAGAGTTTTCTCTGAATAGAGAATACCATATTAATCACTTTGAATAGTCGCTGGATCACATTTTGTTTTCTTTTGTTTAGAGAGCATATTACTCATCATTTTGAGAAGAAAGAAGAAATAGAAGATGAGCTAATTGTCAATTTAGGGCAACATATATTTGGGCAGCTGTAAATGGGGCAAGCCTTATTCAAGTCTGAGGAAACTCCAGGCAAAGGTACAAGAAGGTGATGTCTAAAGTAGAGTCTAAAGTAAAGTAAAATAATAATAAAGTTTTTATTTTGAAATACTTTCAAACATACAGTACAGCTACAAAAATTATACAAACCCATACAGAGAATTCCAGTATACCCCTACCCCCCCTCCCAGGATACCCAGATCCACCAATTTTAACATTTTGCCACATTAACCATATCATTCTATCAATCTGTCCATCTGCATGTATATCTGTCTATTTATCAATCCATTTTCTGAACATTTGAGTGTAGGTTGTATACATCTTGCTCCTTGAAGCCTCAATCCTGCCATGTACATTTCCTAAAATCAAAGACATTCACTTACGTATCCACCTTAAGGGCAGCTATCAAGTTCAAGGAAATTTAACATTGATATAAAGCTTATGGTCTATTTGCCTTTTTTTTTTCCTTGTATCCCAATAATGTCCTTCTGAGCCTTCTCTCCTCCCTTGTAGATCTTGTCCAGGATCATGTGTTGTCTTTAATTGTCATTGTCTCTTTAGTTGCTTTCGTTCTTTTTTTTTTTTTTTTTTTTTTTGTTGTTGTTGTTGTGAGAACGTATATACGACATAAATTTTCCCATCTCAACCACTCAAAAACAAACCATTCATTTTGATTAATCACATTCATTATGCTGCAGTTCCCTCACTGCCTTCCATTATTGAAACTTTCCCATCTCCCCAGCAGAAACCCTACACTTGCATTAACTCCCCATTCCCTCTGCCTCCTGCCCCTGGCAACCTGTACTCTAATATATGTCTCTATGAGCTTGCATATTCTCTGATATTTTCTTTGTAGTTACCGTGGGTCTTAAATTTAACAATCCTAAATCTGTAAGAATCTTGTTTGTTTTCTTTGATACCAACTTAACTTTAATAGTATACATAAACTATGATCCTATACCCCTCTGTCCCCCTTTGTGTAGTTCTTGTCACAAATTACATATTTATATATTATAAGTCCAAAAACCCTTGTTTTCATTATATTTTGTGCATTTGCCTTTTAGACCCTGTAGGGAGTGAAAAAGTGGATTTACAAGCCAAAAATACAATATTACTGGCATGTGTATTTACCCTTGTCATTACCCTTACTGGAGGCCTTTGTTTCTTCATACAGTTTCAATCTATTGTCTATTGTCCTTTCCTTTCAACCTGCAGAATTCTCTTTAGTACCTCTCAAAGGGCCAATCTAGTGCTGATGAGCTTCCTCAGCATTGTCTGGGAATGTCTTAATTCCTCCCTCAGTTTTGAAAGACAGTTTTTCCAGATAAAGAATTCTTGATTGGCAGTGTTTTGCTTTCAGTACTTTAATATGTCATCCCACTGCCTTCTTGCCTCCATAGTTTCCAATAAGAAACCAGCGCTTAATCTTATTGAGGTGCTGGTGTATATGACATATTGCTTCTCTCTTTGACATTCAACATTTTGATTATAATATGCCACAGTGTAGGCCTATTTGGATTTATTCTGTTTAGTGTTCACTTGAGCATCTTGGATGTGTATATTCATGTCTTTCATAAATTTGAGAAGTTTTCAGTCATTAGTTCTTCCAAAATTCTCTCTGCTCTTTACTCTTTTTCTTCTTCTGGGACTCTCACAGTGTTTATATTAGTCCACTTGATGGTGTCCCACAGGTTTCTCAGACTCAATTCACTTTTCTTCATTCTTTCTTCTTTCTGCTCCTCATACTGGATGATTTCAATTGCCTTATCTTCAAGGTCACTGGTTCTATCAGCTCCAATCTACTATTTAACCTCTCTAGGGAATTTTTAATTTCTGTTACTATGGTCTTCTGCTGTTTGGTTCCTTTATATAATTTCCACCTCTCTATTAATAGTCTAAGTCTTTGTCTGGTATGTCCCAGATTTGGTCCTCCTCCTTGATGTTTTCTAATGTTTTAATCTTCTCCTTTGCCTGGGCCACCACTTCCTGTTTCTTTGTATGTTTTATAACCTTTTGTTGAAACCTGTAAAGTTTGATATTTTAATGTGTTATCACTGGAATACACTCTGAGGCATCTATCCCTTAAGCCAGTATCCAGTGAGTATTATGACAGAACTTTCCTTGAATGCCAGGAACTCACACACACATACACACAATAAAAAATTGAAAGAAAGAAAACTCCTTTCCCAGTCTTTGTAGATTGACCTGTGGGAGTGTTCTCCTTCAGGGATTCTCCATTCAAAGAGTGTAGAGGACAGACCCAAGTCACAGCTTAGGGGCCTCCCCTCCTTTCTGCATATGTCTTGCCTGGGGCATGTGCATGTGGCCCAAAGAATTGCCCTGTTTACCCAGATACAAATGTGCTCTCTTCCCAGGCAGTGCACTGCAGCAATCCCTTGCCCCAGGCAATCACCATTCTGTTCTCCCACAGGATTCTTTAGGGAAGCTCTGTACGCCACCTGCTATACAGAGGGCAAGTTCTGAGATGCTGAGTTTCCCCAGGCCACCACCAGACAGATGGGATGAGACATACATGCTCTCATTATATTACATGACAGTTACTCTGCTCCCTCTGGGACCAGGACCAGAGATCTGCACTGGGAGTACAGGCCGGCACCATGCCAAGCCAGTGAGGGGTGGGGAAGGCGCCAGCCAGGCTACCACAAGATCCTACCACTTTTAAGTGGCCTTTTTCTTGAGTTGGCGCTCACCCTCTTACTGCAGTCCTTTAAGGGTTCTTTGGAGCTTTGAGAAAGCCGATTCTGCAGGTCTTGCTGGTTGTTCAAAGCTTCTATGGCAGGACAGAGCCCTGAAGCATCTCATTCCACCATCTTAATCAAGGCCAAGCTTAGATTTGTGGTTAAAGAGGGAAAAAGGAAGAGTATTCCAGGTTGGGGCAGGAGGTGCTGTGGGAATAAATCAATAGCACTTCCAGGGACAGAGGGACACAGAATCTCTGTCATGTAGAGAGGATGGCAGTAGGCCTGCCCAGCCTAACCAGGGAATATTGAGAAATGAGGTCCACAGAGATGAGTAGAGTCACCACACACTCTTCTTCCTGAGCCTTCTCATGGCCTACAGCTCATCCTCCACTCCATTCTGCCGCACCTCCAGCCTGTATCTATAGCAACTCCGACAGCTTCTCCACCTCCTTTGTTTTTCTTCTTTGTCCCCCTTCTCCTTTCTTGCTGCCATGAATCTTAAAACCAGTTATATGTCATACTTAAACTCCATGTAGCCACTACTCTTTGAGATCACTAACCTCTCTATGCTTGTTCTCTGATCCCTCACTAATTTACAGTCTTGAAAAGTGTGCCTTCACCTGTTCCATTGAGTTGGTTAAATGAGTTTTGTGTAGAGACAATTTCTTAAACAGTTTATAGGTTTAGTGATTAACCAACAAAGTCAGATATAGGGAGGACCTTACTTTCATAAGAGATATTTGTTTATATTATTAACATGGGTCCATAAACAGTCATGCCAAGAAAATCAGTCTAAATGGCCCTCTCTTTTTTTTTTTTCAACTTCATAATGAAATGTTTTCCTGTTTTACAGGGATTTTGTTGAGAATGAAATTCAATGGGAAAGTATTTCTTAGTGGCATTAGAAAGACACTGTACATTTAAAATTCAAGGTGTTCCTATTATTTTTGAAAATACATCAACAGAGAAAATTATGCCTAGAAGTAGTTGTTGAGCTTTTGGAAATATGTCAAACTAAGGCAGTTAATAAGATGTTGAAGAGGAGTATTTGTCTCTGAATCAGTTTGTTTTGGAAGACTGAAGAGTGTTGTATTCCCTTATTGAAATTCTAAATTTGAAAGAGAGGGTAGTAATAATCTGAATATGTCCCACTGGCTTACATTATAAATTTAAAGTATATAAAGTCTCAACACCTTTAATTCTCAACTCTGATTTTATTAATATTCTTTTTTTAAAAGATTTATTTGATTTATTTGTCTCTTCCCACCCCCTTGTTATTTGTAGTTGCTGTGTCTGTTCATCTTCCTTGTTTCTTTAGGAAACACTAGGCATCGAATCCAGGACCCCCAATGTAAAAGGGAGGTGCCTAATTGCTTGAGCCACCTCCACTCCCTGCTTTGCTTTGTCACTCATGTTTTTCTTCTTGTGTCTCTTGTTACGTCGTGTTGCGTCATCTCTCCATGCCTGCCTGTCACGCCAGCACGCTGTCTTCTTAAGGAGGCACCGGGAACCGCACCACAGGGCTCCTATATGGTAGGCGAGAGCCCAATTGCTTGAGCCACATCTGCTTCCCTATTAATATTCTTAAAGCCCCTAACGTCTCTTTCCTTCTGTTTTCCCCATTGTCACATAACAATGGGTATCTTTTCCACCAACTTCAATGGGCATATTGAAGAAGCCCATTAGTTTAGTTTCAAGACCCAGCACAGATGTCTACCTCTTGGAGATGCTGTCTCCTATTCTCCCAGGCAAAATCAGTGCTGGTCTCTTTGAATCTATTATCACGTTGTATTATGATATGCCATTTCCATCTGGCATTATGAGCTTGGGGACAGGACTGACATTTGAGGTGCCTTAGGACCTGGCATATATTATGGGATAAGTGGATTAGTACAGCTACTCATCATTGAAGAGCCATTGTCATGCTTTCTACCTAGCTCTGGGCACAACTGAAATTACTCAAACCAATGTCTTAAACTAATTTAATTCTAAATAGCAAAAAATATAAATATATTTTTCTTTCTATGGCAAGATAAACGTTGTGGTCATTCACAGCTTACATTGGTACATCTAACCTATAAAAGAAGTACTTACTCAATTTCTATTCCTCTACCTCCATATATCCCCTCTTTACTAGTTCTTTCATATTCTTCCCTTCCTTATCTTCTCATTGTATTTTTTTGCTGATGTTCACTTATTTTTTCTTCATCTTTTCTGAAACTTTTAGTTTTGAAGGTTCTGTCAGTTTCCCCACTTCCCTCCCTGCAACTTTTTTTTCCATCCATCCCAACTCTGTCTCAAACAAACTCAACACACCCAAATTGCTTCCTGGTTCCTCTTCCTAGAAAGAGCTCATTATAGCAAAATTACAGTAAAGTTCTGCTCCTTGGACCCACTAGAGCAAGGTGCCCTCAGCATGCACACACCATGTTGTAAATATGCTGTCATGCAGTCCCCATATGAAAGACTGCCATGGGGTCTTTAAGGCCTCTGAAGGACATTGCAACTGCAAAATGTTCTATTTTTCCCCACTGTCACATAGCAATGGGTATCTTTTCCACCTACTTCAATGAGCATATTAAAGACACAGGTTGTTGCCTTCAGAATCAAGTACTTCTACCAAGTGGAGGAATTTCCAGTTTTGAGCAATTAATAAAGAAATGTCCCATTGGCAGCTATCACCTTTCTCTTAATCACTCTGAGACCATGTTTTGGAACTAAATATACAATATAAGAGGCATTATACTTTGTTTGCCTCCATCGCACACATTCCTCCACTATTCTATCTCCCAAATTTTCTGAATAAAAAAATGAGAAATAAATATCAATCAGCAAATGGCTATAATTACTGATATTTTCACAATGGAAAAGTCTAAAAGTCCACCAGAAACCTCATAGTGTGTTACCCCTTCCTTTCCTCATTTGGAATCTTGAATGTTTTTCTATCACTTTTTTTTTTTAGTTCAGACTAGGAATTTAAATATGCAATTACTTAAGATAAGTGCTAATCATTCAGAACAATATTTTTTAAAGGTTTCTGTCATAAGTCTTGAGCTTATCCTAGTAAGCCTGAGATTTTCCTAGTAAGGCTTGCCATGTCTTCCTCTATGTGCACCCGTTTTAGTAATAAATTCAGCTAATTGCACTGGGATTGGCTTTGGATATATTTCCCAAAATAGTTATCAAAGATATATTTTTCTTTAAGATAATGTTTCCCACATGAAAAGAAGTGGCTTGAGTGTGGCTCTCTTGCTAAAAATGTTAATTTATAGCGAGGATGTGAAGAAATAAGAACTCTAACCAGTCTGCGGACCAGATGAATAGGAAAAGAGATAAGATATGGGTCAAAACAGTTGCTAATTTTCCTTGAGCGTCTTGAGTTTCATACTGCTAAATTGTGATGGGAGAGAAGCCATTTTCACACACTTTGGCCAATCTGCAAAATTAAGTTGGGGGAGAGGGGGAGGAGGCAGTCTGTCAATCTAAAGCCTGATTTTCTATTGGTGATATGAAATATCTTCATGAGTCAGCACCTCCCACTTGTCCTGAAAGGTGGAATGGCTGTTGACGCAATGTATTATCAGTCTTTCAGCTGGTGAGGAAGACAGTGGGAGGCAGCAGCAGCCACAGGGGAGGAGGCACTGAACAAACAACGCAAAGTACAGGATCCTGGCATGGGCGGGATGTGGGTGCCAGGTGTGGCAAGGACTTGTGCCCAGTAGACACACGTGGTGTCTGAGCAACTGTCAACTGATTCAAGCAAGACGTGAAAAAGCAACTCAGTATATACTGGAGTCTATTAGGAAACACAGGACATCTCATTCCATGGAGGATAGTGGTGGCTAAACAAATAGTTTAGTCATGGCTTTAATTAACATATTTATGAAAAGGCTAGTGCTTACCGACCTGTCATTTGGGTTTGTTTGGCAAAACATAAAACCAGGTTAGTAGATTCTCCATTAAAACGCATCCAGCTGTAGTCACATTTCTTCAGTTTTTTTGGTCTACATCAGTGACTTGGTTCTATTATAGTTTTGTGTTACAGTTTTATCACTTTGGGATAAATATAGGTAAAATAGCCCTATGTAAACACAGTTTATGCTTCTGCTCCATTATCCCCGTAAGTCAATTTATATTGTTTGACTTTCTGAATCAAATCACACTCTCCTAAGCCCTTCCCCAACTAAATAATATTTATATTGTTCTGTTATCAACTTCTACTGAAATTCAAACTAAACAATCCCATTGTTTACTAGAAATAGTTTGCTTTACGTGTCTGCCTTTTTCAAAATGTTGCTCTTCTTAAAAGAATTCAACTTTCTTTCTTCCTTTCTCCATCATTATAATTTTTCCAGGCCATTAAACTTCATTTCTAATACCATTAAGCCTGCATCACAGACTTAAAAAGTAAAACATGTATTTGTTTTAAGTCTGCATCACAGACTTGAAAAGCAAAGCATGTGTTTGTTCTAAATAATGAATTGATGATTAGTCATTATTTCTTCAGAGTCTTCTGTCCGCTTTAGTGACATTTTTTGTCCCCAAATCGCACTATAGATAATAGACTTGGAATGTGCTTTTTGCAGTTATTGTTTATATAAGCCACAGGCAGTGAAATTAGTATATTCATCTGAAAGAAACAACAAGGGAAAACTCTGGTCAAAATAATTAGGAATTAAGATAGAATGCAGCATTTGAAAGTTCTGCATTTAGCTGTCTATATCTTCATGTTCATGTGTCACCTCAGTTTCCCAGCTTCTAAATGAAGTATGATTATGCTAAACTTCACAAAAGCAGTGGGAGGTTAAATTAGTGTTTATGGAACATGTTGAGATATTACTATCAAAGATACTATATGATTACAAACGATGTGATTATTATCAAATAACTCCTCAAAGTAGTCTGAATTAATCTGACTGAATTAATCAGCATCTTCCAAATCTGCTGTAAAGCCCCAAACCTCTAATCTCTTGCATTTTTTTCTCTTGATCCTAGATTCTGTTTCCAAATGTTGAAGAGGATTAGAGAACAGGTCACAGTCATGAAACTATAAACAGAGGAAATGTATTGGGCATTAGCAGAAGTGCAAGTAAGGGATCTGACCAGGTTTGCAGGGCGTAACCATGCACCAGAGCCACCCAACAACGCATTGTTTCACCCCCAAATGCTTGTGGGTGGCATGTACTGTGTCATAAAAACAGTTCCTCCCCTGAATTCATCCCATGTAGCTAACAGGGACTTTTATCCATGCTGCACAGAATCTGGTTGAAAAGATAGCTTTTTGTGAGTTTCCCAAGGCTTGCAGTCAGTTCGTGGAGTGGGGGTGGGGTACATAGGAGGTCTGGGAGTTGATAGATGAAGATAGATAGCTATCACGTGGATTACCAAAATAACCAAGGTAGCCCAAAAAGCCATACCTCAACTTAATGTGTGTGGAGGTTGCAGAGCAATACCACAAAAACTGTATACGTGGGTATACAGTAGGCTCAGTGCAAAGGGTGGCCCATGAGTTTCTTCACTTACTTCCACTGATTTGTTTCATTTTGATTATAAACATCAGCATCAGAGCCTTTGTTGATGTGTGAGTTTCCCAAGATTTCTTAGACAAGTAACCAGAGACCCGTTTCTACTCAGATAATACTGCCACCTTATGCAGAATTAAGGGCATGTTTTGTTAAGGGCAGCCACCCTAGTCCAGTGGTCTCAAGCTGTTAAAAATACAGTTTTCCAGGGCTCATCCCCAAACCAATTGAACATCATCTCTGGGAATCAAGGAAGTTCCTAGGGGATCCTTAGGCAGCCAACCTTTGAGCCAGGCCTTAGTAGTTGGGAGCAGCTGTGCCCTTGGTCAGCAGACAAGGAGTAACACAGATAATTCAGTTGTTCTTAGCCTCTTTTTGGTTTCATTAACCTCTCTGAGAATCAGGGGGCTGTTCTTCCAGGTGGGGGAAGTGCTCAGATATACATTTTGCATATAATTTTAGGGAACTCTTTGGTCCTTTCAACTTATCCATGTTGAAAAAAATCAAAGTGAAGTATGGCATCTGGCACTTTTCTTCTCTAGTTCCAAGTTTTAGCTTGGCTTGGAGTATCCTTTCATAGGCTTATTTATTTTCTAAATATTCGTTTTGAGTGAACAAATCCTTTATTTGTATAATTTCCAATGATGTGTAGTCAACCCCTTCACAAATCTGTAGTTAAACCCTCCACAAACCCACATAAGCTTAGAAAAAGCCTGACACCTTCCTTACCCAACAGAACATGAAGGTCTTTCACTTGTCAAGGAGGAAGGTCTTAGGGCATGCACATTGAACTTGGAAGCGTCACTAGACCACTTACCTATTAAAGTTAAACTGATGGTAGAAGTTTAAAAATCTTACATAGCCATGGTTTCCCCAGTCCTGTACCAGGGAGTGCCAAATCCAAATGAGCCATACCCAAGGAGTAACTCATGTGTGAGTTAGTCGTATCTATGCAGATGGGTTTTGAAGATTTGTTGTGAAGCTCCATATTGCCTAGCCCCTACCTAGCTCTCTGATACGCTGCACTGTCTCCATCTGGCACCATGACCATGATCACTGGGCTTGCTTCAGATCACAAGGCTGTGACCTGCTTGATGAATGAATGAATACCCACATATAAATGGGGGGAAATGGGGGATCAGGAATTTGCTAGTTGTTTTAGGCATCTGATCGATCAGTTGATTTTTCTTTGCCAAGTTAATGAATATATCTGTTTTGTTTTCAGCCATAATGTGGTTAAGTTTCTTAGAAATATACACATAGACAAATGATTTTCTCTGTCTGATGGAGGGTGGTAATTTAAAGCAAAGTATTTAGATACAAAGTCAACTTGACAGCCGCAGTGGAGGTAAACAGCCTTACTCCTGCAGGAATGGTGTTGACAAGCGTGATTCTTGGGATGCCTCCAGCTGCAGAATGGCTCTGACTCCAGGAATTGGGGCAATATAAAAACATTTTCTAAAATCTGAAGTCATTTACATTAGCTGTGCCTGTACAGTCCAGGGTCTTATGTTATCATTTTTATATACATATGTAGTTTTTATTGAATATTTCCAGAAATAGTTCTGTAGTTAAGCCAAAAACTATTGCATGAAGCTAAAACTCATCATTCTTGGGCACTCTGCCCCAGTCTACTCTTCCAGTTGATCTAGGCAGGCTTAAACTGAAAGACCATTTTCATTGAAAGAAAAGACATTTCCCTTGGGGCCACACTTGCTTTCTCCCAAAACTTCAAATTCTGGTTTTTAGACATAACTCTCACTCCCAAATCTAAATCCTACTTACTGCATAAATTCCTGCTAAATTCCTTTTTTCCTTTATTCTCCGGTATAAACAACCTTTTCCATAGCTGTGTAAGGGGGGCTGAAACTTTCTATAGCTGTGTAAAGGGTGGCACAGAAACTTGAGTTCTTGCCCTAACCAAAGAGGAACCAAGGCCCAAGTCATCTGGTCACCTTCCTCTGCTCCTATGATGATTGCTAGAAAAATGCAGCATTTCTTCCTGCTCCTAGAGGGACAAGCAGATGGTGGACTTTTGCTTCCATTCCAGAGGTGTGAGAAGTCTCTGATCAACATGCATTTCCATGAATTCTCTAGCATGCTTACTTTAAAATAGCCACATTTTCATCCCTTACAGTTGCCAGGGGAGATTATCTTCTGTGCCATTTCAGAGGAAACTGGGGCACCAAGAGGCCACATGACTGGTCCCTAGTCATGCTCCGTGGTGGTGGCAGAGCAGATTCCAGAGCTGTGGCTCACCATAACGCCTTAGCCTTTTCCACTGGTACCACATGTCACCCGAAAACATTGCACTCACCCCTTTTTCTTCAGGACACCTGTTCTCCATCTCTTTCTTCCAGCCTAGTTTTTCTCAGCTGGGACACTAAAGGTCTGGCTGATGCTTTGATTTTGTGAACTCTGCCTTTTCTCAGGCCAGTTCGTCTTTGTTGCAGTGGGTGTGTTAGCACCTACTTAATGGCCTGAAACTATAAACCCAGTCAGAGACCCACCGGTATGTTCAGAGGACATAAACCTGTCACGTCTACCTGCAGAATTAAAGCCTGTAAAATGCTCTCCGCAGTCAGGGGAGATTATGAGACAACTGTGCTCTCTCCCCCGGCAGTTCAGGCACCAAGTGTCAAGCTGCTAAAGAATTCTCAAGAAGTGGGAGGGGTCATGGCCCAGCTCAAGAGTATCACCACATCACCCAACAATGATTCTTTGTCCTTTCAGTGTGTGACTGGCACACCATTTACTCACCCTTTGAAAAAAAAGATCTCCTTGAGCAATGCTTCTGGCTTACATTTAAAGGAAAAATCAAAGCTGTGAGATGCAGCATATTAGGATATGGCCATCAATGGCTTTTGACTTTTTTTAGGTAATGGCACTATTTCTCCGGTGCTCAAGGGAACGTTATCGAGGTCCAGACAACCCACCTGCCAGCCCTTGTCCTTTCTTCAGTGTGCCCTTGGAATTCTTATAACAGACTACTACATTTTGATTTTAAAAGAATATTCTGCCAAAGAGTTTATAGTAGGCATTAATTCAAGGAAAAACTGAACCTCGGTGTCCCAAGATCTAACCCATTTTATCGACCTGTTATTTGATGCAATGGGGCTTTTTCCCCAGGGCCTTCTTCAGACCTAAACTCTACAACTCATCATTATCATAGCTCATAGTTCACATTTGGCCCACTCTGTGTGGTGTGTTTCTCCTCTTTGCTGTTACCGTGTTGACACGTTCTCAGAGGCAGATTCCGACTACATGCCCGCTCCTCTAATCCCTTTCCTGCGCCCTTCATCTGCCACTCCGCTTCTCTGAGCATGCTTCACTGCTTGCTGGGAATGCTGCCTCACAAAGGAGGGACGTTTCCATGTCTGCAAAGTTACAGCTTTCTAGTTGTTTCCCTTCTGACCTCCGAGCAGAGATATATGAAGATGCCAAGTTTTGTCTCACACACTTTTCTTTTGATGGTGAACAAATGGCTCGCTTTTTATGGCCCTCCAAGTCTTGGGAGGATTCGGATGGGCACCTTTCCCACTTGATACTTCTGGGTGGTTCCCATTCTGTATGCCATTAAAACTGGAGTAGCAACATATTTGTTTATCTGCTTATTCTTATTTCATTTCTTTATACCTGACCTTATTCCAGAAAACGTTTAAGGACATTGAATTTTCCATATAAAGGTGTAGCCCATTTTGTGAAGCCTTTAGTACAATAACAGTTTTGATACTTGAAAATATTTTCTCCCAGAAAGCATGTTTTAAGTGGTATTAGATCCCAAACCTGCCAACAAAGGCCTACTTTTCCAATAATGTGTCTATAATATGAATAAAAATATATTAACTGTATAAAATTGTTTTTCTTTGGAGGTGCACATTCTAAGCCAAATCTGGGTGCTAGTAGCACAGGTCTTTCAGGAAGAGTATCATAGATGGAAGTAAGTGGACAGCTTTCTCCACCACACTCCCTGTAGCCTGGTTAAGGGGCCTTGCTTTGACTTCACTCAGATCTGGATTCACACCTGACACACTCCCCCAGGTTTACTGAGTTAGGGAAGGGGGAGGTACGTTGGATAGGGAAAATATAGGGGTGAGCAGGGAAGGACAGGAGGATAGACAGAGATTCTTTGCTCCGATCTTTCTGGGGCAGGAGGGCTGCGTGAGAAGGGTTACCATGGGGGGCCAGCAAGCCCTTTCATCCGACTCTTCACTGGACAGCATGGTGGCTAAGAAGCCTCTGGAACACCCCAATGTACAGCTCTGCTCCCAGAGATTCTGAGAAGGCCATCCTCTCATACTTTTCTCAGCTACACTGACTGTTCAGTCCATCACTTAAGCAATAGATAGGTAGATGGGTGGATACTTAAATATTTTTAAAAACCAGAATCTTTCCAGCCCATGTTTTGACCTTGAAACCTTATGGCTTGGTTTTGCTTTCTTAAGTCACATAAAAAGTATGGTTAGCAGAGACGTGGTTCTGGTGGGCACAACGGACGTGTAATTTTAATTCCTTCTATTCCCAACCAATAATAATATTGAAGTTTAGGGTAAACAACATTTGAGAGGCACTGAAACCTGAGATTCATTTAACTGCTAAAATACTACTCTCTTGTCCACAAACCACTAGTTATGGATGTCTCCATGCCCACTTCAGTTGACAGCAAGAGAATTTGTTTTGTTACAGGCTAGGAAACAGTGAAGGATGCCAATCCTTCTTCACATTCCCCGAAGTATTGGCATGGAGAGTTTGCCTTTAAAATAATTTCCTTAGGCTTTAGAGATCTGTTGGATAGTGAAATGTCCCAACTACAGGAAAATAATTTAACATGGTCCTTAAATTGATATAATTCAATGATATCATTAAGATTGCTTTCATTCAGACTATGGAATAACTTGGGAAAATGTTTCAGTTTAAATGTTGAGTGAAAAAAAAGAAGTACAAAAAAGGTACAGTGTGATCGCGACCGTGTAAGGAAACCTGCACACACGTAAGAAAAAGTTGGAAGGAAATAATCATTCAGCCACATTTTTTTTAAACACTTCTTGTGTTTCAAGCCTGATTTCAGCATAAATGTTAACAGTGATAGTGTCTTGATGATGAGCTTCTGACAGATTTTCCCCCAATGTCCTATATATTCCAAATATTCGCTAATGAAAATGTATTTGAAAAGAAAAAAGTATGAAACAAGTGAGTCACAGACCTCAAAGTTGTGCTTATCAGTTAAAATAAAGAAAACATGAGGAAGAAGACAAGCATTTTTCACAGGGCTTCAGGCTAGAACAAGTAAGCAGAAAAATATAGATGTTTCCCTTGACTTCACTCTTTCCCTCCCTACCCTCACTTCTAATCGATCACCAAGACTTTCACTTCTGGCTTATAAGTGTCTTCTGGATGCATCAAGCACTCTCCACCCAAAGTCATGCTACCACCTCTGATGACGCCACCTTTATCTCTTGCTGTTACTCCTGCATCAGCCTCTGGCATGGGTCTCAGCCTCCCCCTCTCTCTTCAGCTCCAGCTGAACCCTCATTGCCTTCCTGAACTGGTAGGGCTTCCTTTTGGCTGCTCACTGTCCCTGCCACAGTATGGGCTCAGCCCTGGAATGACTTGCGAAGAAGAACCCCCATCCTCCAACTCCCAGGACTTTGATTTGGCAGACATCCATTCCACTCATTCCACAGCTCCCTCCCCATTCCCAGGCTCCTTTTTAGGTATCTTCTCCTCTTCCCTCAGGTCTCAGGTTAAGTGGTGCTTCCTCTAGGAAACAGCCTCAACTTCCCGAGATGGAGTTAAGATGTTATCTCTCACATTTTCTCACAGCACCTATACTCAGCTCTTTGGTGGCACTGATCACTTCATGCAGCCAGCAGTCCCTTTAGCAATAATTCCTAAATCTAGAAAGGTCTGGAAAACTCAAAACTTTCCTCATAACCCATTTGGCAGAAAAATCTGGCCTGAAATGGCACAAAACTTGGTTTAATCGGCCTTTACACCATTTAGTGTGGATATTCATCATCTCACTGAAGAAATATTAGCATGTTTGATTATGGGATGCTGTCCAGACTTTGCTGGGTATTAAGAAAGATGTGATGAAGGTACGTACAGAGTTTGTTGTCGAAACTTGTGGTAAAAGGGGGTACTAACCAGATGCAGCTCCAGGATAAGGGTAAACCAGATTGACCCCTGCCAAACCAACACAGATGCTTACCCACATTGGCTACACATGTCAAATTGTCAAAAGCCAAACGTCTGAATTCCAGAATGTTCCCCAGGTATGTTGGCTAAGTGATTATAGACCTATGGCATAATTGCTGGTTTCCAAGTCTCTTTCTGCCACTGTATTTTATACTCTTTTTTTTTTTTTTAATTTTTATTTTTTTTTTTTATTATGGGTAAAAATCAAAATTCTCACAATACATACAAACATTTGCAAAATGATATATAAATATATATGCATATATGTGTATTTGCTTACAAAAATGTTATTTATATATATATACATATATTTTAAGAGGTGCTTAGATTACCTAAAATATTACACGGAACCCACTGGGATTCCCATGTTGCCCACCTCCCACACCTCCCACCACATCCAACACAAACATCTCCCACAGTGTGGCCCACCAACCTCAATGAACTTACACATCCTGGAGCCTTGCCACTTTACCTACAGGAAATGTGGTCTATTCCATTTGTACCCCAGTCCCTCACCTGGCACATAGTAAGCTATCAATACTTTTTGGGTGAATTGAATTTAAATAGTCACCACTTTATCAATTAGTGGTATTTAATAATTGTCTATAGAACTATCATGTCATTATCAAAAGTCATGGAATTCTTGATATAGAAAACGTCTGCATCGGCTTTGCCCAGCAGCTTGAGCAGGAATATTATCGTTAAATGCTTTAATAGCAAAGCAATTTCCTGATCCAGTTTTAAAGGTACTTTTTAGGTAGAATAAATGTGTAATCAATCCCTGCTGAATGACTGAACAATAGCACTAACAGCCAGGGGCCCTAACTCCCAAAAGAAGTACCACACAGGCAGGGTTGATTTATTCATTTTCTATTTATTTCTCTTCTTGCACATAGACAACAACAACAGTTGTTACTGAGCACATTCCATGAGAGGTGCATGCTGCATACCCCTTGTGTGTGGTCCCCTTTAATCTTATCAATGGCATCTTGAGGCAGATATTATTATTCTCCCCATTTTATGGATGAGAATCAGAAGTTCGGAGATTTCAGTTACCTGCTCAAGGTTGCACTGCTAGAAAAGGGTGGAACAGAGGCTTTTCCCATACTCTGTCTGTCTCTGGAGCTAGTGCTGTGAAGCTTTCCATACCAGTCAGACTCTGAGCAAGGGTGTGACCATCATAGTCTGGGTACTTTATCTCAACTTGTCCAATGAGAGGGAGGGTCCTAGCTGGCCACACTGTAGCTGGAATACCTGATACCAGTGTTGGCAACATGATGGGGTGACCTGCTGGGCAGTGCTTGTTCTGTGCTTTCCTCTGCTCGCTGGTGGCCTCATGGGAGGTAATGCAAGATTCTATTCCCACTCACCTATGTCGGCATCATTTTAACAGATTTGGGTAACTGAAGGCTGAGGTTATCTGAAGTCTCCACTATCTGAAATTATGTTGGACACCAAAGGGAAATGCAAACATTTTATTCTACAATCTAAAATATAAGTTGAAACCAGTAGGGCTTCAGGTAGTCAAATGAAAATACACACCCCATAAAAAATCACGTTCCTGAGAGACCATTTTGTTTTCTATCAAGTTAAAAGACTAATTTTGGCTTACATTGTACCTGTTAATTCTTCCGTGCTAGACTTTTCTCATAATATGTTTGCTGACTTGTTTTTTTTTTTTTTAATTGAATTATTATCATCTAAAATAACTAATCTTATATCAGGATAATCAAATATCCTAAATTTTATAACAATTAAATTAGACAATGGTCATGTTTTGCAAAAGAATCCTTCCTTTATAAAACATGTTTCCCATAGATTGCTTTGAATATGAATATGAACATTAAAAATAAAATGTCTCCTTTGCTTTCCCTTCCCCAGTACCTTGCTGCTGCTACACCATCCACCTAGACAATTCTTCTGGCTCCTGCCTTCTCCTCCCCACAATTCTCCCTATCCTTCATATGAAGCCTGAAGACCCTCTGGCCCTGCAGCCTGGCCTTCTCCTTTCAGCCAGAGGCCATGGCTTCCTCCTGGACCCCCAACTGTGTGTGTACCTCTCTGATGTCACCCACAGCACTCTGGTGATCCTCATCATCAGTCTAGTCCACATTTTATCTTTTCTCCTTGAGAATAGAGGCCTTATCTCTTGTCTTTAGTGCCCCCACTGTATCTAGTATGGTACTTTGCACATAGAAAATACTCAGGAAATGTTTAAGTTAAATCCTCTCTCCAAGCATGTCTGTGCTCTCTTGATATTTCTCTCAGGGTACCACAGTTCTTTGAAGGTGGTAGGACTGGATATCCCATGGTGGAAATTTTGGAAACATCCTTGACATCTTCCCTCCTACAGCTAAACACCTATTCTTATCGTTCTTCAAAATACTTGGAGTCACCTATCCAGGTCCTCTGCCTCTCTAGAATGTTCCTTGATTTCCTAAAGTTTCTTTCTAGTGGGTATCATCACCTTAGTCCTCTTCCATCCCTCAGCCATCTTGAGTAGAACTACTTTGTTGACCTTCCTTCCTCATAGCCACGTTCTTGCCCAGGCCTCTGCCATCATTCCTCTGCCCAGCCTTCAGAGCTCTACATATTCTGCTCTACCATCTGTAGGGCCATCACTTCTCCTCCAGAAACAGCCACTCCTTGGTTTATCTGTGCCTCTGGTCAGGGTGGTCCTACCCCAGAATGCTCATTCTCCTTTTGTCACTCAGTTGTATTTACAGCTAACACGGAACCATTTAATCCTGTAGACGACTTGTATTACTGGCTAATTGTATCATCAGTGTTGATCTCATCCCCTTACCAAAAACATTAGCTAGTTGGAATCAAGGATCATATCTTGTCCTGCTGCCATGTCTTTGTTGGTGCCTCTCACTATGACATACAAGTCATACTGGTCAACACTGAGATTGATGTAGTCTCAGAGAGACAGGGTGCTCCAACTTCCAGAAACACATCCCAGAAAGGGAAACCTGCAAGGACCGTGTTCTTAACCTCATGTTGACAAGAAGTCTATGTCAAAGATGAAAGAAAAGGAAAGAGAAATGGGATGACTTAAAGCCCAAACCAGGATCTAAAAATCAAATTATGGAAGAGGTATACTACTTAACATCTACTTAACAGCATCACGCATGGGGTGAGGGGGGGGGTACTTAGCATCTTAGTTGTCTGTAAACTCAGCACAAATCCAGAGTGTATTACAGTGTCCTCCAAAATGTGCAGTTCATCTTGGGCTGCTGTGCTTGGGATACGATGTTCATTACATGAGAAGTGCCTCTTCACCACGTCTTTACCAGTCAAGCAGGGCCGGGTGTTTACAGGCAGCCATGGATGCGTGCCGAAAGGGAGGACCAGTAGGGGTGTCTCAGTTTTGCTGTGGTTCGGAGGAAAGGGGTTGTGCTTCTTTATTTGTTTGAAATAGTTTTTTAGTGGGCTTATACTAATTTCAGAAACAGTAATAAACAAAAGCAACTTTTTAAAAGCATTTGAATGGAAGTTTCTAAATACTTGGGCTATAGACATGTTTATGGTATAAGACATGTTTGGATGTGTTATATTATCACTTTAGGGTGGAACTGGAGATAAGAAAGGTGAACTCAGGTAGCACCTGCCTGCCTTAAGAACATTTACAAACTATCAGTTAAAACATCTGCTCTCCCTGAGGGGGAGAGAGAGAGAGAGAGAGAGAGAGAGAGAGAGAGAGAGAGAGAGGGGAAACAATAGATGTAATCCTTCATATCTGCTCATATTTCTCATAATCATGTTCTGCATTGCTGCTGGCTCTACTTACTATTTTACAGAGGAGTTAAAAATGTACCACACACACATTACCCTTATTTTGCTTAAGAAAGATTTGAGCTTCCTCAACCAAATCAACTGCTGAAGCAGTAACTCAGGGCCTGGGTTTTGCTTAACACTTCAACTCATCTTTGCATATATGGGCTCTGGTCCAACTGCATTAGGAAATCCTCTGTGGATAGTAATCTGGAGCACAAAACCCAGCAGTCATAAGTCAACACAATTGACAGTCTCTTTTCTTAGAGTGGATGGGCGGCAGGGGGTGGGGGGATGGGGCTGTCACAGAGACTAGATTATCTTTCATAGAGAAGTCATTTCCCCCAGGTCAAGGTTAAGGTCACCAACAGGGCAGTGAGCTGGGTGGTTATATTGAGCGCTGCAAACCTGAGTGCCTATGGCTTCAATGCAGGCAGCCTGGAGGCCTTCAGGGACCCACTTCCAGAAGCTTGGAAGCCCTTCCCTTCACCACCTTCACCACAGAAACTACCTTTACCTCATTCACCATAGGCCAGCACCCTCCCTCTGCCCCACCTCCATTGATGGTGTGCTTAGACCCACCATCGCATGGAAGAGGTAGAGAGAGAGACGGGGATTCTGGGAGGGAGAAGGAAGAGCAATACAGAGAACAGGCAATTCCTCTTCTCCTCAGAGACATTTTCCTCTTCTTCCCTAAGGGATGAAATTCAGTGCCATCAGGGCCACCCTCTCTAGCAGGCCTTTCTCCACTCTCTTAAGAACACTTCCACCCCCAGTTAAAGTAAAAAGGCATCACCAGGATCAGTGTGTTCGAAAGAGTATGTAGCACATTAACCCCTTGAGTGCGCAGAGGGTATTTTCTTTTTTTTTTTTTTTTCAATAATTTTTTATTTTTATTTTTTAAAAGATACTTAGATTACATAAATGTTACACAAAAAATATAGGGATTCCCATATGCTCCACTCCCCACACCTCCCACACCCTCCCACATAAACAACATCCTTCATTAGTGTGGCACATTTATTGCAATTGATAAACGCATCCTGGGGCATTGCCACTGAGCATGGACCATAATTCACATTGTAGTCTATACTCTCTCCCACACAATTCTGCATGTTATGGGACGATATAAAATGGCCTGTATCTGTTGTTGCAAGGTCATTCATGATGATTCCCAAATCCCGAAAAAGGCCATATATCAGAAGTGTTTTTCCCTTTCCCTGCCCCCAGAGCCTCCAGTGGCCACTGCCTCCACATCAATGTTGTAATTTCTTCCATTGCTAGAATCACAATATGTCTATAGTAGAATACCAGTAAGTCCACTCTAACCCATAATTCATTCCCCAAGCCTCAGGATTCTGGGATAGTGATGTCTACTCCACCTCTTATTGAGAGGGGGCTTCAATCCCACACAGCCAATGGATGGGACTCTCTTGCTTGCAGTTGTAGGCTTTCTCATTTCCTTGGTATGGTGGTTGTCAATCCTTACCTCCTTGTTAGTTGTCCTGTGTGAGTCCAATGAACTGGAGAGTAGGTGTTGCAACTCCACTGAGGCTCCAGGCCCACCCAGCACATGGACAGCCCAAAGACTCCAGTCTCTTGGATGTACACCTACAAACTCCAGCACCAAATATAGGTTTAAATAGAAGGGACAGATGAGACTTGTGTAGGGAAGCCATAATTGAGTCCAACTCTATCACTCTTAGGAGCACAAACTCCAAAATAGGTCCCACTGGCAAAGCACCAAACTCTGGAGCTATTGCCCCTGACCATAGGACCTAGGTGTCTCCAGAGACCTCAGGAGCCACACTATTTGGGGTAGTATCCACTTTGGCAGTCTATGATATCCTGCTGAAATGTGCATAACTGTTACCTCTGGGATGACCTCCTGACTCACTTTGAAGGCTTTTAGCCATATAAACTCATTTGTCTGTACTTTTTCCCCACTTTATTCGAAATGTTTTTCCAGTTGCATTGCTAGTTGGTGCTTGGTAGTAATCCCTCAGTGCCAGGGAGGCTTATCCCCAGGAGTCATGTCCCACCCTGGGGGGAAGGTAATGTATTTATATGGTGAATTTGGCTTAGAGAGAGGACGCAATTGAGCAACAAGGAGGCTCTCAAGAGGCAAATCTTAGGCACCCCACAACAATAGGCTAAGTTTCATTTTCAAGAGCAAAGGCTCATAAACAGTCATCAATATCAAGGGCCCATCAATGCGTCATCCTCCTTGGCCAGTCATTGCCTCTGCACTTGGGGGACTTATTGCTGCTCCATTAGAGAATGTGGCAGAGCTCTCCAGGATTGGAATGCAGTATTTTCTCTATTATTGTGTGAGTCTCCACCCACTGTGACAAAGCCCCATGAACATTTGAACATATTTATAAACTTTATATGTATGCCCAGGTGAACTTCCTCCCAAGTATCCCCCATCACTGACACCCCACACCAGTGATCCTCCCCTGCCCCAGTTGCAACCCTTTTGTGATCTGAAGCTCCTTCAAAAATGAAGCCAATAAAACAGCCACATACAATTAATAGGAAAATGAAATAATAATGATAGGTTTAAATATAAGAAATAAAATACATATTTTTAAAAAAACTAAAACTAAAATTAAAAGATTGGGATATTAAAAAATGAAAAATATTTTTTAAAAATTATCTTTGAGATTTTGCCTTTCATCACTGTAATATCTGGTGTCCTGTATGTACAGTGACATTTTCTTCCATTTATTCCCCAGTGTCTTACTTTTTCTTCATTTTGTTTTCAAGAAAGTTTTAGGTCACAGTAAAGTCACATACAGAATACAGGGGACTCTCATATACCCAATATCCGATATTAATACCTTTTTATATACGGATGGTACGTTTGTTACACCTGATATACAAATAGTGAAACATAGCTAATAACCATGGTCAGTGGTTTACATTATGGTTTACATTTAGACCGTACACTTTTATAAATTTTGATGATCTTTAACATGGCCTGTGTCCATCATTGCAAGATCATGTAGAACACTTCCACTGCCCACTACATACCCACTCTTCAATCTGTTCTATTCTTCCCTTCCGCTCCCCTTGAGGCCCATGGTGGCCACCCAGCTTCACTCCTTGGATGACAAGATTCATAGTTACTTGCAACAATACTGAGTTCTTGACACTCTGGTTTGTCTTCCCCTATTAGGAACCACCCGTGCTCTCAAGAGTCTCCCAGCCCTCTATTTGAGAACATATTGGTCCTCCCCAGGATGGGAGTCCAGCTCCTTCCCACTCATTATGTGGATCTCCACCCACTGATACACATTATGACAAAATGATCACTCACACACTCCCTAAAAGCCAGCCCCAGGTGTGCCTGTCCCGAATGCCCCCCCACCCAAACACCCTAAACCAGTAACCTTCCTTGTCATATTGCCATCAGAGCGTTCCCATCTTTGTACTTTGAATCACATACCCACTAATCCCCAGTGTTCACCTGGTCCCTCCCCCAACCCTCCCCCCAGTTCCATGGACCGTCCAACCCACCCTCCCTGCTCTATCCACCTGTCAAACCTGCACTGCCCAACCCAATAGTATCCCTACCCTCCTGTCATATCCCACCAATGCCCAACCACACACTTCCACCTTATCATACATTACATCTCTATGGGCATTGGCTTGCAACCTTTTTCTCCCTTTCTATTTCCTGTAAACCTGTCTTCCTGTAAACAATAGCTCTCTGAGTCTGCTCAGTTTGCTTAAGTCATATCAGTGAGGTCATGTAATATTCGTCAAAGGGAATTTTCAATCAAGGTTTCAAAGGAAAAGAGCTGAAGGCACTGCATGCCCAAGGCCTGGCTCCACTACCACCCTCATCTGCCTCTGTCTCCTCATCCACAAAACCAAGGGTCCCTGTCACTCTGAAAGTCTTCAGTGCTATTCCAGAATCCTCAGCAGTGCCTGAGTTAAGCTCTACCTTTACAAAAAATCAGCCTCATTCCATCCGTGGTCAAAAATGAAATGAGTAACATATCCTGAGAAAACAGTGTGCTTGGTCACATGGGATCATGGTGCCTTTCTTTGGAATCCATCTCATCTTAAAGGGAGCATTCCAGTTTCAAGTTTGATAATGCCCAAGGTAGCTAGACATCATTTAAAAAGAATCTCTCACACCCCTATCTCAAAAACCTTCTACATCTGACATTTATAACATCTTGTCTGCCTCTAAGAAGCAAACTCCTATGTTGTGAATCAGTCTTTAGCCACTTTGAAAGTACTCTTTCTCTTTGAATCAGACTGTGCTTTGCTCCAAATGAAATTATTTGTCATACACAGCATCAATAAGCAAATATTATGTAGTTTTGTTTTGGTTTGGGTTTTTAGTATCATATATACAACCTAAAATTTCACCTTTTTAGATATATAATTCTGTGCTGTTAAGTATGTTCACAATGTTGTACAACAATTATGAACATCCATTACCACAACTTTTCCATCACCCCAAACAGAAATTCTGTACCAATTAAGCATTAACTCCTCAAAAAATTAATGTGGTTTTAAAATAATTTACTTTAAGCTTACCGAAATGGAAGAAACATTTAGAGAGGCTTGGATAGGAAGAAAATTACATCTAAATAAATTTATTATTTATTATTAATATTTATATATAATTCTAAATTAAGAAGACCTCTGCCTGTTGTGCCTTAGATATGATGGCATAATATAAGAAAACAGGATGAAATAAATTGTTTATAATTTTGTCATCACAGACCAAGATATTATTAACTTCTTGTAAATTTGAATATGTATCATTTAAATTCTACAAGCTTGTCCTTAAGTTCAAAAATTGCCTTAGTTAAGGAGTAAAGTTGCTCTGTGGATGAGTGGGAGAGATTGTCAAAGTAAAAGTAAGTTTTATGCTCTGAAAAAAAATATACACAAGCAGCATTTAATGGGAAACATTCTCTGTACACTACAGAGAAGCTAGAGATTGGAGGACTGAATTCTTGTTGTTGTTACTTCATTTTCTGTGGGAAGAAAGCACTGTATACACACCTGAAACATTCTCCAATAAAAGAAGGGTTGTCTGTGTTTTTAAATAAGTACAACTTATATGAGGAATTGGGATCAGTTGGTTAATAATTATAAACCAAAAGATAGTAAATAGATAGTTTATCCTTTTAGACAGAATGATGTACTTGACTCTAATGAAAGAGATGGCTAGAGGGGGGTGGAAGGGAGGAAAGGGAAGGAAGGAAAATGCCCTTAACAACAATAACAAAACATACTGTAGTTGGAGTTGGGGAGGGAAGCTCTAGTCCATGCTTGGCTCTGCTTCCCTCCTCCTGAGGCACCCTACTTTTAAAGAGTCACTTCTCTGCCACCCTTCAAGCATCACCAAGCAATTTGCCAGACCTGGCTTCCTGGGGTTTCATACTTTGTTACTCTGCTCTATGAATAGGATAAGTTATGGCTGCCCCTTCTGCTTGACACCTACCGCTTTGCTTCAATTATCTTTTAAATAGAGTAACAATCTCAGATTTCAGAACTGGGCCTAGGATGCAATTTCATGTTTAGGGGCTGTTCAGCCTTGAGTCCCAGTGACGTTTAGTAAGTCCTAGAGAATGGTGCTCCCCGGTCTGGTTAAGGGGAGTGGGGCACTGCAGAGAATCTGCGTGTCGCATGGTACATTTGTCAAAGTAAGGATCTCAGACCCCTAAAATATACTCCATTGCCCTATGTTGCCATCTCTCTCCTTCAAATCAGTGTTCCTGATATCCAATCTTTAACTCATCTTTTTGGGGCCACTAACAAATAAGAATTTAAAATGTAATGGAGAATCCTTTCTGTGCAGTTTCTAACCCTGTGCGGAACGAGTAGGAGCTGAGAGACCATAGATCTGTTTTTCTTTTCCTAAGGGAGAGGCTAGTCATTTGGAAGAGACCTGCTCCAGGCTCTTCCTTCCCTTTCTGCTCTGGGTGGTCCCAGGGAAATCCATTTGATGTGAGCATAAAATTCAGTTTTCTTCTGATGACTTTTCTTCTGATGACTTCTATGGCTATATGAAAATGAAATTGATGGGTTGCTGAAGCTGGAAAAGGCAAGATAATAGATTCTGCCTTAGAGCCTCTAGAAGGAACACAGCCTTGCTGACACCTTAGTTTTAGGACTTCTAACCTCAGGAACTGTAATATAATAAATTTACATTGTTTGTGTACTATGTTTATGGAATTTATTACAGCAGCAGTAAGAAATTAACACAACTTCCCTCATACTAGCGTTTCCTTTCTGGTCCATTCCGCCACACCTCCAGGGTGCAGCCCTTTCTGAGACCCCTTCTGGCTGCCCCATGGCCTGTGTCCTGAAGTCCTTTTTAAACCCCTTTCCCAGGCTTCTTTCCTCCTACCCCCATTTTCTTTATTTTTCTTTATTTTCTTCCCATTCTCAGAACATAAACCCTCAGTTTCATTTTTCCAGCATGACATGGCAGTCTTCCTTTTCTCTCTTCTATTTCTTCCCTGGTTTCTCTCTTTTGTTTCTTCCCCAAATAGGTCCTTTGTGGAAGAGCAGTGCAGATTGCTACATTTTTATAGCACTTATGGCACCTTCCCTTATTCTGACATGTGCTTCTTAATAATATATAAATATTAATAAATTTGATCAGATAGAGCATATAGAGCACATGAGTCACATCTCATGAAGGTCCTTTATCTGAGTTTTGCATGAAAATGGAAATTTAGAGTTTGCATTACTCCATGATTGTAGACTGTTGGAAATGTATGCCTGTGAAAACTAGTGGCACAATCTATTCAGAATACTTTTGGAATTTCCATTTGACCAAGTGATAAAAAAGCTTTTCCATCCTAAAGAGGAACTCATCTGCTCCTTCCTGAAGACATATGTGCCCTCACCAAAAAAAAAAAAAAGAAAGAAAGAAACCATGCCCAGAATGCATAGCACAGCCCCTCGGCCAGGAAGGACACGCCCCCATTTTAGGTTTAATACAGGTGAGAGACCAGGCCTGGAAGGCTCCAGCTGCCCGCCTTTCTCGGTAGCAGGCATTGCTGCATTCATTGCTCTTCCACTTCAGTCCCAACTTTGTCAACTTGATTTAGTGAGGCTCTCCCAAGCCAACTCGTCTACCAGCCATCCAATCATTATTGAAGAGATCAGGAATTCCATGTATTTTTCTAATAAGCAAAGTCCCCAGCAATAAAATAAACTACCACAAAATACTAGGCTCTTTCTGGAAACAGAAGACCTACTCCACTGAACCTGTTTGCAGGGAGCGGAGGGGTTTCTTACCACACAAGGGCAGAAGGCTAGTTCCAGGGAACCAAGTGTGCATTTTAAAAGATCTCAGTTCTAACTTAATAGGTGTTACCCACCCCATTCCAAGCCTCATCTCCAGTAATAATTCACATGCATATCATATATAAATATTGCAGTGTATGTGCATGTGTATATATACACAGAGCTAACGTATACATTAACCAAGATAAATTGTGTTTGTCAGGGCTTTCATCTCTGCAGGAGGCTGCTATTGCTGGAGTCAGGCTCTGGAACACCAGCTGGGAACAGGAAACTAGATTCTGGTGTGCAGGGGCAGTGAGGAGGCTCTCTTTGTCTACCCTTTTATTTTCAGAACACATGCATAAATAGCATTTCACATGTGGCCACAGATGATTTAATATGTATGACTTGTCCCTAAAGATGCCTTTCTTGCCAGTGTGTTATTTTTTGGAGATACTTTACACTTGATAATCTCCAAGTGATACTGAGTTACTATGGAACAAGGAATTGGGAGGAGCTTTAACAATATTTTCCTGGTTCAAGTTAAATAGTCAAAAATGGAAGTAAATGATCATGTCCAAAGAAAAAAAGTCTTCTCTCTTGAGCCTTCATTGTTTTTGTTCTACTTGGCATCTGGTTTACCTTCTACTTATGGTCTAGACCAGTGGTTCTCAAACTTGAGCGTCCATGAGAATACCCAGGGGGACTTGTTTAAATCCAGATACCTGGGCGTCATTCTCAAATTTATGATTCATTAGAGCTGGCATGGGAACTGAAATTTTGGTTTTGCAACAAGTTCTAAGATGATTTTTTTTTTTTTTTTTTTTTTTTTTTAAAGATTTTATTTATTTATTCATTTATCCCCCCCTTGCTGCTTGTGCTCGCTGGGTCAGCTAACCACGCCATGCGGGCAGGCTTGCCTTCACCAGGAGGCCCCGGGAACCGAACCCGGGGCCTCCCATATGGTAAACGGGAGCCCTACTGATTGAGCCACAGCCGCTTCCCTAAGATGATTCTTATGCTACTGGTGTAGGGACCCACTTTGAGAACCCTTGGAATGCTGCAGTGTCAAAGGCCCATGGTTTTTGCATGGTTTTCTGCTAAGAAAGAGTGTATAAGAAGTAGGTTTTTTATTTTGTTTTGTTTTATTACTATTTCAGGCCCTATGATTGATCGGTGGCCAGCCGATCTCAGTTTGCCCAGTACTGAGGAGATTCCTGGGATTTGGTACTTCCAGTGCTAAAACCAGGAAAGTCCTGGGCACATGGGGACAAGTTGGTATCTTAATTGTTGGTCCAGACATTGTTCTTTCTCCAAGAAGTACTTATCCAGAAAGTAGAAAGGCCCATTTCAATTGGCTGCCTTGCCCCAAGACCTGTGAATGTGCTTCCCTGGGTCTCAGAGGAAAGATGGTAGTAGTAGTGACAGCTGGAGCCTGAGCAACACCTTCCATCAGAGCAGAACAATGACCTTCAGAGCCAGTGGCTGAGCTTCCTGAAGGGTATGTGGAATCACAGCACCTTCAGTATGGCCTCGAGGTTCACTCTGCACAACAGCTGCTCCAGGCTTGAAAAAGAACATCTGTTGTTGGGTGCCTACTACATGCCAGACACATTAGCTTATTTCATTCTCACTGCAGCCCTACCAAATTATTACCATTATTTCCATTTTTTAAAAAATAGGTGCTTAAAGGGGCTGTCATGTGCCCCAGGGTCACAGACCTCAAAAGTGGCAGAGCCACAGGTCAAATGCTTGTTCTTTTACCACGGGATCCTAAAGTGTATTACACCTGAGTCTTGTAGGCCTCCAGCATGCTTAGGTGTGGGGTGACCTTGTGCATTCTTAACAGTGCTTACAAGAACAATTTTAAAATGATTTGAGGCCTTGCTCTGCTCCATCTAAGGAGCAAAGTTATAGAAATTTCAAACGGCTGCTTGCTCCCTCCCAAATCTTGGGTGTTGCTCATCGTGTTAGCACTGTTGAATGTGGTAGCCACTTGCCAGTTGTGGTTTAATTAAAACAAAATAAAACTTAAAATTCAGCTTTTCATTCACATCAGCCCCATTTCAGGTGCTCAGTAGCCACATATAGCAAGAGGCTGCATATTGGACTATGCAGATTATAAAACATTTCCATCTTCACAGAAAGTCCTTCTGGACAGTGCTGGTGTAAAAGGTACAGACACTGAGCCCATTGGGCCTTCATGGGGCCATAGTTAGGAGACAACCCTCCACTCTGATGTCACCCTTCCATGATGCATGACACACTGGTGTCTACCATCCCCCTGGTGTTTAAGCAGCAAAAGTTCCATAATGCCAGAGCTGGAAAAGACTGGAGAGGTCAGCCCTTCAGTTGCTGCCAGGCTGTTCCACAGAATCTGTGCAGTGGTTTGGGTATCATGCTGATTGCTTTGGGAGTAAGGGGCCTTGCTGTGCTTTAGGACCCAGGCCCCTCTGGCATCTCCTGAATGAGAAACAATGGATATTTAATAAAAATGTTTTGTGTTTTTTTTAATTGGGAGGCAGGCGGGAGGGCTGAGTCTTCTAATAGCAATCACTTAGAAAACCACTCATGTCCTCTTGGTCTCTTAGAGTTAAAACCACTTTTGACTGGAAGGCAGTGGGCTTCGCGTCACAATGCCTAGACTTTGGACCAGCTGCTTTCTGTTACTAGCTATATAATTTGGAGTGAAGTGGGGATAATAACGGCTGCCCTTCCTTCCACATTAACTCATTTAGAAGAACAAGTGACATAACATTTGTGAAGGTGTTTTGTAGTCTGTCAAAGCACTTTACAAATATGTGCATGCACTTATTAAACCTTCTGTAATTCCAAAAGAAAGATTTGGTGCATCAACTTGAGTACTATGTACTTAAGTAGAGAAGAAATGATGCAATTAAATGGCCAAAATAAGCAAAGAACAGAAGAAAATTCTCTGGGGGAAAAAATGGTTCTTCAGCTGGTCTTATAAGCATTATCAAACTTATATGACCCATTCCATAGAAGCCAATCAGAGGAATAGCCTGGATTGTCCTGAAGGAGGAGACAAGATTACAGGTGTGTGGTACCAAATAATGCTATCACATCCTCGGTGTTCAAAGTTTCTCATTACATTTCATTACAGTTGTTTACTTTTTGCTTAAAACACTAGGGACCAAGGAGTACTGAACCAAGATCATGGAATATAATCATGTTCTTTCTACTTTTTTTTAAAGTTTCTGCCTCTCCTACTTTCTATTTTTGCATTTTCTTGGTATGTACATAGATTTGGCTGCTTGTGTCTTAATCATCTAAAGCAATACATGTGGGCTAACTGACATCCTCTTATTCCCCACCCACATTGTTTTTCTCATCAGAGCTCCAACTCAAAAACAACAGTGTGTGATTGGTTTTTTGGTCAGGTTCAGCTTTCTTAAGGAGCCACCGGCTTAGTCTCAGCACTCTTTGTTCTCAGAGCAGAATCACTAGGTTCCAGGCACTAAATTTGAGCCAGGAGAGGAGCACATGGGGCTCAGAAGAGGAGGTGCCAGAATCTCAGATCGACAGGGAAAGGTGCCTTAGCACGGGAGCCTTACAGGGAAAAGCACACATCTGTTGCTTACAACCTTGGAGACTTCCAGCCTGTATTTGTCACAGCCAAACAAGCCGATGTATCTGCAGTGAGGATGGACTGGCATGTTAGACATTGTCATGCTACTGCGAGAGAGCCCTCTGTGATTACCAGTATCTAGAGTCTATAAAATCTGTTCCCCATATGTTACTGTCATCCCATACTCTTCTGAAATAGAAAACATAATTGAACCGTTCATATTAAAAAAGATTGCATTGCTAGGCCAGGATTATAGCAGTCTTTGCATTAAAATAGCTAAAATTTTGTAGAGGTCTCAAAGGGAGTTTCATTTCATTCTACTGTTTCAAAGCCTTTCATTGGTTCAGAGTTTTTACAGATGGCTCAGAAATCCATTTATTTCTAAGATTAACTCACTATGGAGATTTATAACCCTTATCAGAAATAGGAATCTGAAACAATAGCCTAGTTTTCAGCATCTTCCATATCACATATTGTGCTGGTGACGATATGTAGATGTAGCTATCTAGGATGTTTCATTGTAGGCTGCAGTTGTAAATCACAGTAAATAATCAACCTCTCACTTTACCTTCAGAAAAGTTTAATTTTCTTAATCCTTTCATAGAAATAAGTAGTAATCTGTTCTCTGATTATTTTTACACAAGGAAGGGGACAGAATTAACAGGAAAACAAAAGGTTATTCAACTTGGAGTTGAATCCTCCTCTCATAGTATTGGAAAGAGGCATTCCTTAATCAAAGAACTTAAGACAATTATACTCACTAAGCAGAGTTTGCCTTGAATATTTCATATATTCAAGCTAGGTTGGAATCTATAAAAGCAATAGATATTTTTCATTTGAACAAATGTTCCAACTTGAATGTCCACATTTGAAAATTGGTTTATTGCCAAAGTGAGTTAAAAGTTATACTTTTTCTAAGTTATATAACATTCATGGCACAATTGTTCATTCACTAGACTGTGGACAGATGGGAACTTTCATTCTGCCAACATTCATTGATCCTCTTTCCACCTTGCACCATTCTACTAAGACAGATCTACCTTCCAGGGAACTCTCAGGAGCACACACATACAGAGACATCCACGCATATGTACAAATACACACACCATGCAGGATTAACATTGACTTATCAAAAGGTGTGTTTTATTTTATTATAGTAAGATTGATTTTTTAACAAGCTTGTAAGAAATAGCAAGAGCCTGGCACTATCCTTTACCATCTGTGTGGCCTTGTTCAAGTTACCTACTTCTCTGAGCCTCAGTTTCTGATTCTAAAAAATGCAGACTGTAATGACTACCTTTTAGGGTTGTTGAAACATTCAGATGTAATGATGGTACTTGGTAGTACAATAAATGATACTGTACTATCATATTGACTTTAACACACATTTTTTTTTTTCATTTTAACTACTCTGAAATTAAGATCCATCCTAAAATTCATGGCATCTTAAACACTATGTCATAGTTTAATGAGCAGTTTCTTTTCTTTCATTGGGGGTAGATAAAATAATGATGCATCTTTACAGCCAGTGTCATCTCAGAATCAATGAAATGGAATAATCGTTATATTATGCTTTTTCAAGTAACCAGATGAGATGCTATATGCCATATGTTCTAGTAGTACTACCATTGTTCCAAAACATCTTTCGTTATTTAAGATCTTCTCTTTAGTGCAGTCAGAAGCACAATGAATAAAAACACAAGCTTTAGAATCAGACAAGCATGGTTTCAGTCCTGTACTTCTAGGTATATGACTTTGAGCAGGTTATGTGTGTCCCCAGGTCTTAGTCTCCTCATATATAAAATGGGAATAATAGTATTTACCTTATGATGATGTTATAAAGATCAAAATGAGATAATATAAATAAAGCACAGCATATGTGGGGAGTATGTAACCCATGCTCAGTAAATGATAACGGGGAAAACATACCAGTAGCCATGCTTGCTAGAGACATAGCTTTATCCTTTGCAATTTCCTGAAATAAGCAAAAGTAATCCTAAGTCAAACATTGTAAAGTTGATGACCCAGTTGAGTGATAACATTTTGATTCAAAAACTGTGTGGAGGATTGCCACTTCCAGTTAAGATAGAGTGAGAGGAACCAGGTTTCCCTTCCTGCATGAAATGAAACAGAAAATAAAAAATACATGAAAATTTATTTTCAGTATACTCTGGGTAACAGGCAACAAAGGACAGTGATTCCTGAGAAGTGAGGAATAAGCAAGGTACGCCCTTCAAATGCCCCAGCTTTCTGCCTTGAGAGAATTTCCATGCTACAGCAAAGAACAGAGCCCAGGAGGTGCCCTAAGTTAAGAGGACAGAGACAAGAAATCAAAGAGACCGGGATGGTGAGTACACAGGACAAAACCCCAAAAAGGAAAGAGCTGTACACCTTGTTCCAGAGATCTCAGAGGATCCTCCTGAAGTATGCAGAAGAGTAATGACCAGCAGGTGCATATGAGGCAACTGCCTGAGGATGAGAAAGAATTCCCCAGAAGAATTAGAGGGAACAGTGCCCAGTGTTCACATAGGGCCAGGAAAATTGCCTGTTCCCACCAGCCAGACTGGGGAAGTTCAAAATCCTCAGGGCATTGGTTAGGGTATTCCGAAGGGTCTTGCCTCAGTACTGGGGATTTATTAACCCTAGGTTGGGCACCACTCCAGATCTGCCTACCAAATCATAAAAGGATCAAACTGTTCCCAAGTAAATTAACTATGTCCCAGAACAAAGTTCAAGAGTATTCGTAGGAATGCAGAAATATCTACTACCCCACAAGGAAAATTTCACAATGTATGGCATATAATCAAAAATTACCAAGCTTGCAAAGAAGCAGGAAAATATGTCCCATAATGAAGAGAAAAGATGAATCAATCAAAACCAACCTGGAACTGACACAGATGTTAGAATTAGCAGACAGGAACATTAAACCAGTGACTAGAACCCTATTCCATATGTTTCATAAAAGTTAAATAAAAAGAAAATATAAAGAAAACACCCAAATTGAGTTTCTAGAAGTGAAATCTATAATGTCTCAGATGAAAGTTAAATCGGATAGAATTAATAGCATGTTAGACATTGCAAATGAAAAGATGAGTGATCTTGAAGACATAAGCAGTAAAAACTATCCAAAATGAATCACAGAAAAAGAATTTTCAAAAAATAAACAGAGTATCAGGTCTGTAGAACAACTTCAAGTACCATAATGTACGTGTGATTGGAGTCCTCCCAAAAAAGGAGAGGACAGAAAAAATACTTGAAGAAATAATAACTAAAATTTTTCAAAACTTTATAAAAATATAAACCTGAAGATCCAAGAAGCTCAACAGATGCCCAACACAAGAAACATGAAGAAAACTACAATGAGGTACAGTTTGAGTAATCAAATTGCTCAAAACCAGTAATAAAGAGAAATGTTAAAAAGCAGCCAGAGAAATATGACACATAACATACAGAGGTACAATGATAAGGATGATGGCTATTTGTTGTATTTACTGTATGTTAATTATATACCTTAATAAAGCTGTTAAAATAAGACTAAAGAATACTGTAACTATATCCTATAAATCTGGTTTTCTAGTGTGACTTATAAACTCACTCTTAAGGCAATTCCCAAAGAGACACTCCAGAAATATTTTGAAGAAAGACTAATATAAGTAATATCAGGCTTCCAAAATGATTTCTTTAAAAGAAATGATGTTCAATCCATTTGTATGTATAAATGTGTACCCAGTTTTATTTTAACAAAAGCAATCTTATTACTTGGTGGGCATGTTTTGTATATATTCCCTACATGTATTTGTACCTAGTTTCTGTTCAGTTGAAAGCCAATTGAATATTTATTTAAGATTAAGCCAGGTATGATCCACTTGACTTAAAGAATCATGGCTCTCCTCTAACTTTATTATAATTTTACCATTCATCAGGAGGCATTTATAAAGTGCCTATTTGCATGGCACTGCAGTATATAAATCTTACATTCTTTATATTCTGCTTTGAAAATAAGTCAGATCAGACCTTCAGGCAACAGAAATACAACTTGGATAAATACCCTGAGTAAATATGTAAGGAACTTGAAATTGTTATTGGACACAAAAGGAAAAGGAAGATTTGTATGGCTATGGGTGATGGGATTGACCCTGGAGTTTCAAGTTTACCTGGTGGGGTTTGCCAGAAACATACTCACTCCTAATCTCCAGTGTCTTATATCAGAAAATACAAGTATTTCTGATTTAAAGATGAGGCTGTGGTTTTTAAAAGTATACCTCTGTTTCAGTTCTACATTTGTTGTGACTCAGAGGGATAGTATCTAGATTGCTACATTACTAGATGACATTAGTCATGAAACAGTTCATCCACAGAATAAAAAGCTACTCTATAATAGCTAGTGAAAGCTTTTAAGTATTCACTGCAAAGTAGTTTTAAAGGTCTATAGTTAAGTAATTTTATGGGCTCTCTTGGCTCATTTTGCAGTCATTGGGCACAGGGCAAAGTCAAATGAAGAGGAATAGGGAAGTGGCAGGTGAATCTGTCGGTCATTTTATGCAACCAAGTATGAAATATGGGACCCCACAAGACCCACTCCTCTTGCATCTCTTAAATGGTTAAATAAAATTATATCTGACACAAATAACAGCTCTACTTAATAAAAAGACCAAATACTTGTCTTTCATGCAATAAACTTTTAGTGCTGATAGTGCCACAACAGTTATAGTTTTAGAGAATCATTTTTAAATACAACCCTCATAACAAGACTGTTTTATACAAAAGTAATCTTTAGAGCAACGATCCTACAAAAATACTTTCTCTAGCATTGGTTTTAGATGATCTTCAAGGCAAATGGCAGCATGTTAAAATTATGTCATTTAATTTCCTTTCAAAATTTATGTGTGTATGTGGTGAGCTGAAGTTGTTTTTAAACTCACATCTCTTGAACAGATGCCAGAAGTTGAAAAAAGCACGCACACCCCAAAAAAATCTGCAGACACCTCAAAAGTGTTAGTGATCTCTATAGAATTGCTACTTTATCACATGTTAGTGCCCATGACAAAGACTATTGTAGCAATATCTTAAGGATAAACTGAACTATAGGTAGAACTATAAAGTCCCCAGGCAAATTCTGCCATTTGGGGTTCGGTCTTAAGATCAAGATTGTAGAAGAGCTGCAATGGTTGAGCAACTAAAGAAGTGCTTAAAGAACACAGAAAGGTTTCAGAAAAGAGACAGAGAGGAGTTAAATTGGAAACATACCCATATTTTTACAAGGCAGAGGTAACTGGTGTTGCTTAATTGCTGGAGGCAGATGCAAATAGGAGAAGGAGCAAGTGCTTTGGAGTCAGACCTATATTCCACTCAGCACTTAACACCTGTGTGTCCTTAGGCACACTACTGAATTTCCCTGAGCCTTTTTTTTTTTCCAGCTGTATAATGGGGACAAAACCTACCTTTCAGTGTTTCTAAGATTATTAGAAATAATAGGCCTTCAACAAATGTAGTGATTATTCTTGCTTAACCCCAAAACCTTGGAATCAACTTTGCCTCTTCTCTTTCTCTCATAATGCACATCTCATCCTTCAGCAAACTCTGTTCACTCTCCTTTGTAATATATCCAGACTGCATCTGTGTCTCCCCATCTCTTCTACCATCTCCTTAGAATAAACCACCATCCTCTCTGCTGTGGATCTTCCAGTAGCGTCCCTCCTCCAGCCTGTTCTCAAGACAGCAGCCAGATCATATGACTTTTTGCAAAACACTATCCTTTTGGCTTCCCATCTTACTCAAAATGAAACCCCAAATTCTTCCGACCACATACAAGATACTTCATGACCTGCCCCACTCCCCAGGACCTCACTGCGCTCAGCTCCTCTCCCTGGCCCCCTCACTCACCTCCGTCCAACCACACTGACCCTTTAGACTTCTGCCTCGCGGTATTGACACCTGCTCTTCCTCCAAAACGCCCAAGAGCACCACTGGCTCTCTTACCCTTTCAGTCTCTGTGCAAAGGTCTCCTTATCAGAGCCTCTATAAAATAGTGCTCTATCCCCAACCTTTTTCTATCTCTCCTCCCACTAGAATGTGAGTCCCATGAGACTTTGTCTACTCTATCCCTTGTGTCTAGAATGGTGCCTGGTGCATAGAGGTGCTCAGTGAACATCTGTTGAATGGATGAGTTAATATTGACCCCTTAACCCTGAAATGCAGTGGAAAGAGTGCTAGGCTGAAATTCAGGACACCTGGGGCCTGACTTCAGGGCCTGACCTTGATACTTAGCACCTGCCTGACCTAGATCTAAAACATTGGCCTCATTCTCCTCTGTAAAATGGAGGACTGGGCAACTTTAAACTCTGACACCCACTGATTCTGTGGTGTGTGGAGAGGTTTTATGTAGTGTGTGCTGCCCAGATATTCGCCATCTTCCCTGAGGAAAAGCCTCAGGGAGTGTACAGGAGCTAAAGCATGAGCTATTTAGTTTTCTATTAGAGGAGAAAAATTCTGTCATTGAGGAGGTTCATAAACATTGGAGAGATTACTAGTGTAGGTAAGGAAGTTTTTCCATGCCTTCACAAACAGGTTAGCCCCTCTTATCTTGGAAAATACTATGATTTTGATTTTACCTAAAACTGGGAATGGACTAAATAACCCATGACATTCCAGCCCTTACCCATGAGTCCTGTTGTTTTCATCTTCCTTTACTTAAAGCAAATACTATTTGGGATGGAGGAAATGAAGTTTTGCAATATTTCAACAGATGGCGCTGCTGGTAGCTATTATCTGACTATGAAAAATAAATTTCAGCTTTACTAAATTCAATAATCTCATGTTTTAAAATTAGTTATTGTGTCCTGGGGTGATACATCAATTTGTTTAGTCCTTTACCTTACCAATACTGCAGAGACCCAATGGTTTTAACCTTTTTGTGTCATGGGGCAGTTCAATTTCAAAAGCTACTAACAAATATCATCTGCCTTCTCCCAATGCCATCATAAAAAAATATGCCAAAAGGCTTTACTTAGAGGAACTGAGAAGTTCATTTGTGCATAAGTAATTCAGCACAGTTTATGACATAAATACAAACCAACCTAGGGGATCTATTAGTTTAAATGCTTTAAATAGATACAGATATTTTCTACATGAATATACATGTAAAGAAAAATACTGTGATTCACCAATGGACATAGAGAAAGCTGCATGTTTACCAGAGTCTTCAGATAAAATACTCTGCAGAGAAATATAGCCAAAGTGTTAGAGAAACTATTAGGGCCTACCCTTGACCAACGTTCCCAGCTGGTCTCCAAACTAGCTCGCTTTAATTTGCAGCATGCACTTGCTCCTGGGTGTGGTTTCCCTGGTTGCATACTTAAACACAGATTGCAAATATTTGGCAGGAGTCCTCCTTATGTGGGAACCAAACAAGTCATAACACCAACCAAACACTCCACGCTGGAGTGCAGGAAAGAAGCTCGTCATTGTGGGCCCATTTGTCCATAAATGCTTTTGGTTTCAGAGTGCGGAGGATGAGAAGTTTGTTCCAGTTCTCTCTCTTACAGCTGAGAGAGGGTTTGTAGTTAGAGGTATAGGCATCACTTCTCCTGCCATTTCTGTATATTCCCACAGTCATCAAAACCAGCCAAAAAAGGGTCCAAATGGAGTGGCTTTTTGTCTCAGAAAATCACTCTTTAGTCTCTACCTTAGGCATGATTACCCAGAAGGGGAACCAGAAATAGTCTGCGGTATGCCCGCTTTACCAAGAGAAGACTTCAATATGTGATAATCAAGGAGAACTTACCTATAAGATTGAGAAGATTGTTGCTCAGTGTTAGTGCTTAAAAACTCACTAACACTTTTAATTAGCTGGGCTAAGAAATGGTGAGTGAAACAACTGTGCTTTTGCCCCTTCAATTCAAGCCTAAAGTTCCCACTTCTGTGCCCTTCCAGTTCCTGTCCTTCTTCTCATTTTGTTTCTCCTTTTGAACGATCCTGCCCATGTACCTGCCCCGGCCCACCCTCCTCTGGTTCAGCCCTGGTACCAGTACCATAGAGTGAAATGAGAATTGCAGGTGTGAAAAGAGCATGAACATCTGTGGGGCCTCACCACACTGCTGGGATTGTTCATGACAGAAGAGCTCCTATCCACACAGCTCCAGAAATGTTAGCATCAGTGATCTGTCAGCGTAAAGGGAGATGAGAAGTATATTGTCAAATGGCTTTTAATTATATTTTAAGATTAAACAGGTTTTTTTTTTTTACTTTATTTCTGAAGTCCCCTAGCAAACAAAGAATTGTACTATGTGTATAGTTAAAAAAAGAAAGGGAAATAACAACACTTGGCACTCCTGTATCATTTTTTATCCAAGTGTCTCAAGGTGTTTACAAACATTAATTAAGTCTTACTACCTTTTCTTTGAGATAGGTAAGTAGTAAAAGAAGGGAGGTTTTGTGTCAAAGAACTTGAAGGGGTAATGCAACACTTAACCCTCAGATTAGGTAAGGCTTCAGTGGCAGGTAAAGTTAATAGAGAGGCACAGGGTTATAATTCTAGATGACAACGAAACTGGAAGGGAGTTAATAACTTACTGTTATATTTACTTGGTGCCAGGATGGTACTTGGCTTTTTTCCCCCAGCTTTAATGAGGTATAATTTACTTACAGTAAAATTCACTCACTTTCAATGTACAATTTGATGAGTTTTGACAATATATACAGTTGTGTAACTACCATCACAGTCAAGACATAGAACATTCCTATCACCCCAAAAGTTCCCTCATGCCCCTTTGCAGTCAATCCCATCCCCAACACCCCTTTTTTGTCACTAGAATGTTGCCTTTTCTAGAATGTAATATAAATGGAGTCGTGCATTATGTAGTCTTTTGAGTTTGACTTTCCACTTGTCATAATGTCTTTGAGATTCTCCCATGTTCTTACATGTTTCAATAGTTTCTTCCTTTTTTATTGCTGAGTAGTATTCCATTGTATTCCATTCACCATTTGAAGGTCTTTTGAATTGTCTCCTTTTGGGATATATAAATACTGCTGTTATGAATATTCACATGTAAGATTTGTGTGAACATATGTTTTTATTCCTTTTAGGTAAATCCTTGTGAGTAGGATTCCTAGTTCATATTGGAAGTATATTTTTTAATTTTAAAAGACACCATCACAGTGTTTTCCAAAGTTACTCTGCCATTTTACATTCCCACCAGCAATGTATGAGAATTCCAGCTGTTCCATGTCCTGTTATTTATATATTATTCCAATTAATCCTCACAACAACACTATAAGTTAAGCAGCATTGTTCTTATTATTCCCATGAAGAAGCTGAGGCCTAAGGAGATTATGTGACTTGTATAAAGTACATTAGCTGGGAAGCGGCTGTGGCTCAATCAGTAGGGCTCCCGTTTACCATATGGGAGACTCCGGGTTCGGTTCCCAGGGCCTCCTGGTGAAGGCAAGCCCGCCCGCATGGCGTGGTTAGCTGACCCAGGGAGCACAAGCAGCAAGGGGGGGGGGATAAATGAATAAATTTAAAAAAAAAAAAAAAAAAAAAAAGTACATTAGCTAATAGATGGCAGATCCAGGTTATACAAAACACGGCTATTGGTGCCAAAAACCCACCCTTTTTCTATTAGAAAACTTATTCTATTTAAAATAATCTTAATAATCAATATTTTACTGTAGGTGGAATATAATTAGTTACATGTCTACGGTCAAGAGCCTACTATTTCATCTCATGAGTTGTAAATGCAAAGTTGAATGTATGCAAAAGCATCTTTTTTAGTTAACTGAAAAATAAGTTTAGGTAAAACACAAATGTCTCTCATGGCTAAAACTTTTTGTTTCCCAAAACCAGCATGTGATGTCATCTCTATATGATAACCGCCACCCTTCCTCCTTGAAACTTATGGAAGTAAATGGTTACATCCTATTCGCTAAAGTTGGGAGAAAAGACAGAACCAGAAACAGGATTCCTGTGCCTCAGACCTCAGTCATTCCAGCAGAGTTTCTTGCATTAAAATAATTTCTCATTTTGTGATGGCACTTAAAAATTATATCCTAAGACCTTTAAAATTAGAACCATCAGGGAGTGAAATAATTAATATAGGAGCCAATCCCAAAGAGAAAGGAAATTGATAGAATCAGTATAGTAAGGGTTCCATAATTTTTCCTTCCTCTGTGTTGCCTGACTAAAATCCAGAGCTCTCAAATTGGCCAACAGAGCTGCTTTCTTTAACTGAATTTAATATCAACAGATTTCATATAAAAAATCCAGATATCTGACTTCCGAAAAATTAGAAAACCGTCTACACTGGATCCACGTTCCCTGGCTGATGTTGTCTGTCTGCCGGGCTGATCTAGTTGGCATGTTGTGACCATTGTCCACTTAACAGGAGAAGGTACTACGGGCAAAGTGGCCACAGGATGGAGACCTGAACCACTTCCTTTCCTGAGCTCTTTGTCTGGGAGGCTGATGGGGGATGCATCAGGCTGGGGAGGGGAAAAAAGGGAAGGGGATTGAACTTCTTTGGGCTTTAAGACATTGCTGGCTTTTTCCCAATCTAAACATTTGACATCTTAAGAAGTATGCTGAGATATTTTGGACACAGAATCTTCTTTCTCTTTTCTTAGAATCTTAGAATAAATTGTAGAATAAAATTAATGAATCCCAGCAACTTATTCACAATTGTATCTGCTTGGGAAGATAAGATGTGTGTTTAGAAAACTGCAAAGTTTTGGAAGAAAAGTATACTTCATAAACCTAGAACATTCTACATACTGAAGGTTTGAAGGCTTGTAAGTAAAGGGTCCACAATTTGGGGTCAGGTCTTCTAAGTCAAAATCCCATGATCATTCCATAAAAAAGGAAGAAGAAATTTCCACATGAACACACTAAATGACTTTTTGAAAACTGGGCTCACAGTATTCTTTTTCTTCAACCTCTAACACTTTGTCGTATTCAGAAGATGAAAGTGGCTAGTGGAGTTTGATTGGTCCTCTGCAGAAAACAGGACAGGACCTGGGAGTTTCAGGGAGACCCAGTTTCTGTGGAAAGCTCTTTCTCTGAGTCAGTCCCAGGCTGCACCTAATATGTCCTAGGCCTGCACTACTCCTTTCTCATCACTCTGGGCTACATTCTAGCTTCCATCTTTGCCCTTTCTTGCACCTATATAGGGGTAGTTTTTCCCTGTGCCATTTTGGAGCCCTGCCTGATAGAACCCAGCAGACTGAAAGCTAAGTGACTTCTCCAACAATGTGACAGAATTTGCTGCATGATGTCATGCATGTCAGTCAAGTGAAGGCTTTGGTCACGTTCAGACCAGTAAGTGCTTGTGGGTGGCAGGGTACAGCCAAGGGGCAGGTGTGCTTGTGTGCCCCTCCCTTCTCTGACACACACCCTATACCCAGCCTTTCTCCTAAGGATGCCTCAGGATATGGGAACGCTCAGAGAGAACAGAGCAAGAGTTAGATCATCTCTGGCCCAGCGATGTGACTTTTCTTCCGGAAACATCATTCATGAAAAGCAGACTTTGGGATCACTTATGTCAGGCTTAGAAATGTCAAGCACTCCAGGTACCCACCAACCACCAGGCCCTCCTTGTTCAGACACCTTCACAGACTGATTTCTGTAGGGAGCCATTTTGTGATTCTGACACTTTGCCTTTATAAAACCCCTTTAATCTGAGGATCTCAGAAGACTTTACCCCTATGACATTACATGTTCTAGCACAGGTCCCAGTAGGGGTCCAGAAAGCAGCTCCATCCTTAAGGTAAGAAATGGAACCAGAGTAGAGTCAGAACTAAAATCTGGCCTGAGCCTTGTGTTGCACAGCACTCTTGAAGGCAGAAGGTACGAAGAGAGAAATATCACAGGCAGAGGAATTTTGGTGTTTGGGGTTGGAACCCCAAAACATGTCAGCGTTGATGTGGACCAGGCCCCATTCACTCACTGTAGATCCCCTTCTGACCTTTTTCATTGACCTATCCAGAACCATGTCTTGTCACTTAATATGATGCTGGAAGAAGTCGGAGTGACAAAGGGCACTAGCATTTGGGCCCACATGTCACAAGTTTACGCCAGCAGCAGAGAAATAACCCCCTAAGTGAAGTTGACTTCCAAGGACTGGTTAAGGTCTGTTGAATATCTGGATGTTAAATACAGGAGATTATCTTAGACAATAGAATTTCCCTTTTGTGGCCTACTGAAAATATAATCCACTAAATTATATATATATATATTTACATATAATCTACAAAATGAGTATTTTTTCAGTTTATAATACATACCTGAATGTGTAAACTTAAAGACTAGTTGAAATTAATTATCAATTTGGCAGGTACTTGTGCAATATGCTTATGATTTGTCCATGCTACAGTATCAAAGAACAATATATTCCATTGTCAATCTTTTATTTTTCCTTTCCTTTTTTTTTTCCTTTTTTTATTTTTCTCTCTAGCAGACCAATTAATTGTTGAAAGGTAATATATAGAGAAGATTTCAAGAGCATTTATTTTGGCACAGTCTATGCCCCTTTGTGGTCTAACAATAAAGCTAAAATTTGTGTTGTAATTAGGGTTCCACTTGGACTGGAATCCCTTTGAAGTTCCAGCGTTTTGTTGTTGCGAGAGCTCAAGATATTATTTGATGGCAATAAATATGCTCTTCAAAATGTAACACACTGAACTGCAGAAACTTGCAGTGCCAAACTCTGCCTTGGTGGCCCCCCTCCCCCTCAGTGGTGCCCTGTCGTTTCTTGTGTCCTCCCCATTGGTAGTGAGCTCCCTGTGGTAGTATGCTGCACGAGTGGGCTCATGTTGCACAAAGATGAGCTTTTCTGTACATCCACTAATATTCAGACATTACACTTTGGGCAAATCATGGATCTGAAAGTCCTTGCAATGTCCGTACCAGAAAGTATGGGGAGCAAAGAGCAAATCTGAACACACTGTTAACTTTAACCCAAGCACACTTGCCTGGCCTCATATTTAAGATAGAGCACTATGTCAGTTGTTGTAAAGGTTCAGCATCTTAGCTCTTACAACAGCTGCCCTAAATTATTTAATGCTGTTGTCACCTGTAAATAAACACCATCATTGTCCTTGTCTCTATGTTTTAAAACTCTTTCCCACCCACCCCTACTTCCTGGAACAATCTACATGCTCAGTGGAAGAGGGTATCACAGGGCTTTTTGCATATGTTTTCATCCAATACCATAACTAGGTTTCAAAAAAATTATAGCTCCTCTGAGACACAACTGCATTTAGTACATCAGTGCAGGAGTATTTGATACACACCTTCTGTCTGCTCTTGACACACATTTCACAATGAAAATGGAGCCTTCCTTTGTTTGCATAGTGTGTGTGTGTGTATTTGAGTGTGTCTCTGAGTGTGGGTTTGGTGGGTGTGATTGAGTGTGTATGCATTTGGGGTTATATAAATCTTCTGAAAAGCAGTTTCTGTCTAGGGTTGTTTGGGTAAAAGACACTCATTTAGACAATGTGTCACTTTATTATCAGAATCATATTCCAGGTATCAAAATGTGCTGTGGCTGGTGCTTGTTTTAAAGAAATAATGAAATCCTTGTGGTATTTAGTGCCACCACTGACTAGGCTATGTTCCATTGCTTGTGTAAATGAAAATATTTAAAGTGTTTTTATGATACATTTAAATGATCAAAAGAGACACCTGAAAATATATTTTGGCACAGGAAAATTCCTCCATATAGGAATTTATAAATGTGTCATGTGGAAGGATAATTTCAAAAATTATTTTATTATTTTTACCTCTGATTTAATCTTCAGTCAAAATGTTCTACCTGTCACCCTGTCTGGTTTTTACTTCTGTACTTGCCATATATGTGACCTTTCCATGATCTCAGTTGCATTTTATTGACAAGAAAAAGAAATTAAAAGCCCATTGAAGAGAATAGTGAGAAACTTGGAAGCTCATCATGCCCAAAAGTGGTGGGGAGGGAGAAGGGATATGGCAATGCCCTGATCATTTCACCCCTATAATTTCTGGGAACTAGGCAGCCCATTGAGTTGTTGCAGTCATCAGTCTACTGAGTTTGGACAGATTGGACAGTGTGAGAAGTTAGAGAGAGATAGAGTGGGGTATCAGTGGCAGACTGACCCTGGAGAGGCTCCCTGAAATCTTCTAAGCCTCATTTGTTTTCACCAAAGTTCAAGCCACTGGTGGGCCTGCTTGACCCTCTACCAGCTGCTGTGAGCTGATCAATGACTTGTGCCATGCTGTGTTTGAAAATACAGAATTAGAGATTGGGTAGTAGCAATAAGTTGTCTTTTCTGATGTGAGTCTGTTCAGAAAGGACTCCAGAGAACAGTGTTCTCAAACCCTGGAGGTCTCAGACTTCTGACCAGTGAGGGTTAGAAAAGGCATCTCAGGATAATTTCCTAAGAAAGGGTCATGAGATTGCAGCATGAGCCAGAGCCCATAAACCATACAGAAATCACCTCAGAGATGCAGGGTGTCCCCATTCCATCACCCAGCCAGTCATCAAACCCTCTTGCTGCCCTGTTGAAATAGGACGGTTTTTACCTTCTGGGGAGATCCTCCAGGCAGGGGATGAAATCGGGTCATCTCACTATGCTCCCATGTGGAATCTCCACCATCCGTCATTTCTTGGGATTCATTAACCAATATTAGAGTTATCTTCCAGCCTTTGATTTTGCTTATTAAGGAAATACCTCTTTTCACACTAATCTTAAAGACTGAAATAATGACAGAGAATGTTGAGATATAAACTTGAAATTTCAGAGAGTCTTTTGTTTCTAAAAATTACAACTTTTAGAACTGTACAAAACTCTAGGTCAATTTATATTTATGACACGAGTGCATGCACCATCTAATCAATTGTTCCAGGACAGCCTTCTCTCACAGACTCCTGATATTCTCTTTCCAATTGCCTCCCACTCCATTTTTATCCTAACAACCACCAACTTCCCTCACCCCACCCCAACTCCTACTCTCTCCCATTCTTCCAGCCATCCCATCTAGTCTCTCACTCATGTACTGGAACTTGGACACCAGACTCCCTTTATCTCTTGGGAAGACATAGTACTCACTTCAGATTTGCCAATACCCCTAAAATTACCCCACACCCATCATTCCTGAGGCCAGACCAGCATGTAGTTATACTGGGTAACTACTTGGCACCGTCTAATCCAGGACAAAACACTCCTTTGTAGAAATAGAATACGGAAGTAAATGGTGGCATTGGAGCTGTGCTTTTGCCTGTTTTTAATTTATCTTATACATATTGAGGAATGCACAAAATGCTTGTCTCTTAAATCATCAGCATGATGCCATCAATTAAGTTTTTCTGTTTATTTACTTAGTGGTTAATGTGTACATACATTTGTGAATATAAGCTTAGAAAACAAAAACACTATTGAGAGTAGCATTTTGCATGGTGTGGAGTTGTTTTGTTGTTGTCTGACCCAGGGGGTAAACCACTTACCTCCTGGCCATTGAGGTGCTTTCTAGAAGGACAGCCCCGTTTGAGCACAGTTTCAGTTGCTTGCTTGCTTACTCTGAACAGAGGGCAGAGCAAGGGGTAGCATTTTAAACAAACACACCAACATGAACACATCTGTAAAAGCAACAGTGAGAGCCATCAGCCTGTGCCACCAGGCTCCAGCAGGCTGAAATCTCTGTAGGTCACAGGTTGCTTGGAAAGGGTGAGTTCAGTATAGTGATTGACATCTTGGGGCAGTTACATTGTTCAGGGGCCTTTGTAGGCTATATGGTATGCAGGGAAATTGCCACAGATATTTGCCCTGCGTTTGTAGACTCAAGCCTTCTGAAGGCCCCCACGGTTGCAGGGAGGTGAGTAATGTGGAAATGAGCTTCATTGTCTAGAATTTTGAAAAGCCCTGCAGCTATGTGGTGACAGCAGAACTCTGAGCAAAAGTCCGCTCTGGAGAGCGGGGAAAGATGAACAACATGTAAGAGGCGTGGCTCGCTGAAATCCAGCCTCAGAGCAAGAACATTTTCATGTTTTCAGAATGAAGATGCATTTTTTTCAACAAGTACTAGGTACATACCGCAGGCCATGCTTTGACCTGCAGATGACTTCAGTTTTTGGAACCATGGAATGCAGAATGAAAACTAAAAATATAGCTGAAGACAAAAGACACTAGTGAGATGACTATCTCTCTAGTACTACTGAACCTTAGGAAGAATCTGTTTAGAGAATTGAAGTCTATTTCATTTTCCTTGTTTTAAATGCTTTTTTAATTGTAAAACCAACTTAGAAAATATTCTGGCTTCTCATATAAATGTAGTTTTTCTCATTCTTATCTCACTGTGGATAAACCATTAAACATTCGAGCTGCCCATGAATTAAGGAAAACTAAGCATCAGTTATCCGTCACGATGCTGCCAAAACACAAATTCTCACATTCCAGCATGTGTTATGTTACATGAAAAATGTTTGTCTAATATCATAAAGTTTCCCAAAACATTCTCTTCTCACTTTTAATTTAGGTGGAAAAAGCATACCAACAAGAAACTTTGATAGTGAAATAGCTTTTTCAAATCAAAGCAAGAAAAGTTTTACTTCCGAATGAGGGACACCAAAGCCTGTAAGTGAAGCCCTTCTTCTTGCCTCTGCTTCCCCTGACAAGAGTGAACCACCTCTCCCACCCTTCCTCAGTCCAGGTGCCCCCCAGCTCCCACCTGAAGCTCCCCTGTCTTGGTCCCATGTCAGGTTGGGGTGAGGCAGAGTCCTTTACTTGCAGGCTGATCTTAATCAATCCTTCCTAGAGACACGATGGATCTACACGCCCTTCAAGACTCCCTCTCCTCTGCCATCCTACATTGCATTCCTGTGAGGCCGACCAAGCCCCTGGATCATCTCCTGCTCCACGAGGCTGCTCCTGTGATCACTGCAAACCCTCTGTGTAACCAGGAAAACAGCGGCGCTCTCTCTTGATGTCAAACTTCTGCTTCTAAGTGGAGGCTTCCTAAAAACCCCTCACTAACAAGCGCTCAGGAATATGCTGGCTTCATTTTACAACACCCCCATATAAATGGGGAAACACAATGCATTTCGTTTCTTTTTATGACCAAATGACAGAGGAAGGTCTTCTTCCCAAAGTTCATTTTCCTCTCCAAGCAGATGTTTCACACATTTATTGAATCCTAAAGATGGGTAAAGCCTTAAAGATTATTGACCCCGAAGTGTATCCCAGAGAGTCTATGTGCCTTGGAAACCTAGAATTGGAATTGTAGAGCTGGAAGAACCTGAAAGAACCTTTGGGAGAAAGAGGCTTATAAAATTGCCAAAAATTGCCCAGCTCACTATGACAGCATCAAACCTAAACCCCAGTCTCCCCAAATCCTCATTCAGTACTTTTTTCCACTATTCCATGAAATGAATAGCTCTTCTATCTCATCCTTAGAAGAGAAATATATATATAATAGTCCCTTTAATCAGGCTAGCAAGACATTTGACAAAGTTTTCTTAGACCTCAATATTAGATTTTAAGGTTACAGGGAGTTCTTCACTAGTTATTATAATATTGAACTTTAATTTGACTTAGAAGTATTTCAGTTCAAATCCCTGAGTCCTCACTATGCCAGTGTATGTGAGGTTTAGGTGGGTAAATCCCTTTTGATAACTTATTGCATTGTTTTCCTGAGGATACGCTGATACTTGTTTGCTTTAATAAAAAATCAGATGATGTGTTTCTTAGGAATAACTAATAAAAGAAACTTTATTTCTGAATTAATGGCATTTTTTCCCTTAATGGAGACCATTCTATTTGATGTTTGGGTTCAGATAGACAGATAGGATATATATCTCATATATTTATATTTTCTGCCAATTTAAAAAAAATTGCAATTCTAAAAAATCTTACTGATAAAAGATTTTTCAAATTAATTTCTATAAGCATTTATCAATCTTACAATCATACATTCATTTGTTCCCCAATATGCTATTTTCATATTTTAACAGAAAATGGCAGTATCCTACTTATTTGTCAGATAAGCCACAAAGTAACTAAACAATCTTTTTATACAACGCTAAAAAAATTTTTAATATATTAATCAAACACTTTCAAAGTTGGCCTTCTCTTTTGAAATAGCCTTGCATTAAAATATATCTATTTATAAAACATAAATACCTTGCATTTTTGTAGAACATCTTGTTGCATTCATTTTAAACATTAATAATAAATAGCAATGCCGTGGCCACTACTTTCATTCATCCTGGGGCATCTGTGGGGCCCAGACATACTATCGTGGGAAAAAAATCACAATGGCATCATTGAAGATGATCACTGGGGAGAGGGTCCCAATCTTCATTAGAAAGAAACATAACTAGGAAGGTAAATATGTTCAATTCCCCTTAAATTGTACAAGTTACTTATTAAGTGGAACTTTTTTTTTTTTTTTTATTGAAAAGACCATCTTAGAGTAAGCATTTGAGAGAGGAAAATGTAATAAAAATGTCACTTTAAAAAATACAAAAGTGTTTCAAAGCAGCTCCTACCCATGCCTATGTTGTCACTACACCAACTAGTCTTCAGAAAGGACTGTCACCATCAATTTTTCATTTTTAAGGGATTTTAATTCTTTCAGCATGTTCATATGGTTTTATAAAGCTCCAGATGCACAGCAAATCCCCTTGGTGTTGTAAGACAAGATTGCTGTTAAAAAATGTTTAGGCTTAGTCAGCTTCTTCTCACCACTGAATTCATGAGGGGCTCTGGGAAATGGTGTTTATACTAAGCTTAAATTGATAGGGCAAGTTTAATGCAATCAGGTCAAAGGTACAACTGCTTAGCTGGTCTCATCAACCACTCAGGTTTCAGCATCGGTTTATAAAGAAAGGTCTGTAATGATAACATCTGGCTGCTTGAGCACGGACTGCATTTTACCTACCATGATTGAATGGGATTTAATGGAGGGGAGGAGAAACTTAGGGGCAATTTCATTCTTGAATTATGGTTTCAAATAGATAAGGCAAAATGGCAGACTTTGATCAATCTGGGTGCGGCCATCTGGCCATTTGTAGAGCAGACTTGCTTCTTCCATCCAGACCCGCAGCCCACCCTTGTAGACAGCCATTTCCACAGAGTCCATTGCCAGAGCCTGGCATGGGCATGGCCATGCCACAAGCCAGTGCTGGGTCTATACTCAAGGAACTCGCCTCACTGTTGCTGATCCACTAAGCTCTGACTTGTTGCTCTGTAAAGACTCCAAAAGCACATTCTCAGCAGAAAACTGCACCCTTGCCCTGGTGATGGTGCATGCATGGCTGTTGAGCAGCTGCGAAAGTTAACAACTGACTGCTGGACAGAAGGTGAATTAAAGTTGGGAAAGAATGAGTGGGGCCAGCTGAGTGCATGTTGTTAAAGAACAGAGATGAAAAATTTAGTTCCTGATCTCCATCATTGTTCCAGTTAGTTTACTTAGAGCTGAGGTTACAAGGACACTGCAAACCTTGAAGACCAAAACCATAAATGTGTCATAAATCAAGTATCAACATTATAGGAAATTCCTATTACACAGTTCCTCCAGGCAAGTGACCAATTTAAATGGTACCATGTTCTGTGGATAGTCAATAAATTCTGTTAACGATCACACCACCATAACAGGAAAAGCTGACTGTTTAAGTATAATCTCATATTGCCTAAAGTCTTTTAAAGTCTTTCTGACTTTACTGTTGGATCATTGAGTGTCTATACAACTTTTTTAATTTGCCATTACTTGTTTTTAATGTAAACGACTAGGTAGACAAACTCTTGGAGATTTATTCCCCGGTACAATGAGGCTGAAAGAGTGGGAAGAAGGGCCAGTTCTCTGATGCTCAGCACTTAACCACATTTAATCCACAAATATGAAATAAAAGATCTTGGTGAATCTTCAGGTCTGGACACGAGGGGAACCCTAGCCCACCAGACCCATAGTGCAAAATAGAGGAGTGGAAAAGAAAGACAGGCACCATGGTATGGATGAGGGGACCCTGGGAGACACCTGAAGTCTGTTTCTTTATCCATAATGTGGGGACAATACATAATCTACGTGCTACCATTGTGGCTTATGAGAATAAAAAATATTGTACGGGGAAGTAATTCTGTGTCCTCAAAGCCCTGCATGAATAGACGCGCTGAATCACTCCTCTGTTGTGCTCCATTTAGCTAACCCTGTTTATGTGAACAGAGGTCAAGTTTGACTCCTCTAGGTCACCAAAATTAGAAATAAAGTCCCCAGAAGGAAATATTATATAAATAGTCTACCTAGTATATAGCTCAACCTGATATGCCAAATCCAGCTGTACCAAACAGACAAATTAAGGATGATATTTAGAAAGTAGTCCTTATTTTAGCTCATCGGGATCTTTTTCGGCACGTAAGCTCTCGTCACATTTAAGATATGATTATCTGTACAAAAATCCTGTTGTTCTAGGGCTGTAGCCATTGAGTGAAGAGGGGCACATGCGTCTTCTCTCCCTCCTCCACCATCCTATCACTATCATTGCCTTCCCCCATCTTGCGTGACTCTATTCTTAACCTAAACCCAGTGACCTGGGACAAAGCAGTCTCTAGACTAAATGAGAAGCAGGAAGGAATGGCCACCAAAGGGAGGGAGGGAGGGAGGCTCTGCCCTACTCCCAGTCAAAGAGGAAAACTAGGATGCCAAAAAACAACAGCAGAGCTTTCCACTCTGTAGATATCCCCACCAGATGCTCATTACCACTCCACAGAGTTCTCCTAGAGGACAGATGAGAGAAAGTAAGGAAAAAAGGGAATCTAAGATGGGTCTGTATTTTCTGTTGCAATAACAAGCCAAGAGCCTATCTCCACTCCCCTTTTACATTAATATTTCATTTATCACTTTCAATTCCTAGGTTGGCCCGTTGCCTCTCTCGCACTTGGAATTGAAACCCTTTAAAGTAATCGTGATTATACACTGTGCACCCTTAAAAGCATAAGCCACCTTTGAATAAAGGTACAAAGACAGAGATAAAGTACCAGCTGCCAAGTCCATGAATTATGTTCTGTGCAAGAGGCTGTCGGAGAGAAGGGCCCTCGGGTGTGTGTATGGAGAGATCTGTTTACACAGTACACGTGTCATGTAGAAGCGGCCCTGATGGACTCTGTCGAAGCTGAGTGGGTTAATCCTTCAGTTAGGGCCATTTTAACCTCAGTTTCTAAATGTTTTTACTGTGCTTTACCTTGGATATCAATGAGGTAAAGAAATCTCTACCCACAAGTGCAGCCTCTTTGCTGCTCCACAGTCACTGGGATTTTCCAGATTAAATGTTATGCTTAGATATTAAATATTAGCATTTCCCTCCTCATTGTTAGGCCAGGACTACAGCTGACCAGGGAGTAGTTTACATGAGGTTCCAACACTTCACTGCTAGCAGAGTCTCCAGTTAAATCCCTCACCTTCAGCTCCCTGAGATGGTCCACATGGTGAGCACAGAAGCTACACCAGACACAGCCTGGTGGATTCTCAGGAGAACAGCATGCTCACTCACTTGCGATCAATACAAGGAGATACAAGTTTTCCATGGGGGGAGAAAACTCCCAATCTCCCTTCTGTATGAATGCCACCATGTTGTAAAAACATGCCTCCACATCACTTGTGATGATGGGACAGAGGGGAGCAAAGAAGGCAGGTGGGTTGGGTGGGGTTGGGGTTAAAGATGTGCACAGATGACCCAGAAATCTCTTTAGGGCCATGGTCCCCTCAGACTTTTATTGGTTTTGACCCAAGTCTGGCTTAAGATTCAAGCAGCAAAGAGCAAATCCTTGACCTTAAAAATAAATTATAAAGATCCCAACCATTGGTGCTTTGGAGTAAGAATGAGTAACATTTCAAGATTAATTTCGATAAAAATAATCATCAAAGTAAAACTTTACTGGGTTGCTTTTTTTCTTATTGTAAGCAACTTTGACCCTAATTATTGTAAAGAAACAATAATAGGTGGTAATGTAAGTATCAAACATTCATTCAACAAATTCTTACCGAGTATTTGCTGATTGTGAAGCACTTTTCTAAGGCCCTAGGGGCACAAAGTTCCTCTCCTAGTGGGAAGACACAGAAGTAAATAAATGAATACCATGACCAGTGGAGATGCATGCTAGGAAGAACAATAAAGCCAGGAGAGAGTGATCAAGGAAGGTTTCTAGTGAGGAGAGGGAGCAGGCCAAGCAGATATTCAGGAGAAAGGTGTTCTAGACAATGAGAGCAAGGGCAAAGGCCCTGTGGCAGGTGTGTGCTTTGCAAGTGGAAGAAACAGCAATGAGGCCAGTGTACCTGGTGCAGGGTGAGCAAGGGCTGGAGGAGGACAGGAGGAAATAGCCACAGACCCATCAGGTAGGGTGTTATAGGCCATTGTGAGAATCTGGGTTCTGGTTCATGTGAGAAGGGGAGCCAGGAGATTATTTTGACTAGAGGAGTGTCATATTGTGACTTACTCTGGCTGCTGTGAAAAGAACTCTGTAGGGGCAAGGGTAGAAGCAGGAAAAACATAACATGTTTTCTGTTAGTGTTCTAGAATAGATGATAGCCAAAATTTCTTCTAGGGTGCTTTTGGGGAGTTTCAAGAAATAGGTCAGAACAAGAGGCAGTTTGATAGCTAGTTTGGTTGAGGGGTCCCTAGTCTAGACTGAGAAAGATACAGAGGAGAGTGACAGCTGCCTCTTCTGAGCTGACATCCCAATCCCACCCCCGTTTGCTCCATCCGCACGCTGTCCCACTGCCCTCTCACCCCATTCTTTTCCAGTGTCCCTAAGATAAACAATGACCTGAGTTGAATTTACCTCCTTTTCCTTTTCCAGTGCGTGCTACAGTCAGGTCCTAAAGATTGTATTTGAGAATTTAAGAAATTCTACTTTAGATATTACATCCCCTAAAATAGATCAGAGAGGAAAATGTCAGATTTAAAAGGAAAGAGTCAGACTTCTCTTATGATATCCAGAAAGGGGGAAAACATGAAGCTTTTAGTAAAATAAATGAATACAAACCTATATACTCATTCCAGCAATCCTATTTCAAGGACTCTTAGACTAGAAGTTTTGCTTCAGAATCTTTGCTCACTCATTCATTCAACAAACTTCCATTCATTCCCCAAATAGCGATCCTCCCGGCTGGCTTACCTCAGCAACCGAGAGCACAAAATGTTACGCAGGAGCAAGTCCCAAATTTGTGTTTCTGTCAAAATAACTGGAAAAGTGTTTGGATGAGTTCTTTCATTCATCGCTTTTTAAAAGTCAAGGCATTTTCCTTGGTTCTCATGACAGTATATGAATTAATTGATGCAACATACATAATACAGTTGGATGTGTCTCTCTGAGAGGGTTGGACTAGATAAGTAAAGATGTGTTTACCAGGGCTGCTGGTGGACCTGGACCTCCTCCCCCTCCCATCAGACCCTCCCCACTGCCGCAAGACTCCATCCTCAAATCAACTGCATCTCTTCATATGGGAGCTTTAATCCTTGGATTCTAAGTGACCAGCCACCCATAGCCTCAGTTCCAGAATTCAAAGTCGAGCCTTCAGCACTATATACTGTCATTTCTACAGTTGCCCCCCAATCTACACCCTTCCTCTAGTCCTACCCAAAGGCCTTTCAGACATTTTGGCTATTTAAATCCCCAAAGAGTCCTTCCCTGTCTTGGACTGTGTGAGTTTTATCGTCATCCAGACCTGGGTTTGAATTCTATCTCCACCTGAAAACTGACCACTGGTGCCTCAATTTCCCAGTCCTAAAATGGGGATAAAAATAATGTTCACCTCATGGGGTTGATTTGAGGATTAGTGAATATGGTACAGGTGCTGGTACAGAGAAGTTACCCAATAAACAGTGGTTCTCACTTCCTCTTCCCAGTCCCCATCTTCCTTCTAGCCACCCCATTCTTTGGCCTCCTTTTAGCACCTTCTCACCAGGACAGTCGGTCTTTCCCAGTTCACACAGTTGGTAGCCACGGGATTTCAGTGGGTTCTCAGCGACCTCCTCCATCTCCCCGGCAGATTTCTGTCATCGTTTTTTACTGACCCTCAGATGGTAGGCTGCTCTTACCAGTGCTTCCTCTTTTCCTCCACTTCACCTCCCTCGATCACCCCTCCTTTAGATAATCTGTCTTGTCACAGCTTCCTGGGCCTCCAGCCAGTGCTGTGAATGGATGTTCCTTAGCGAGGAAACGCTAAGGCCAAGCACACAGGGCCTCCTTCCCTCCCCCTGTCCCATTGTTGCCAGACATAGCAATAGATGAACCAGAGATGCCCCCCTTTCTCTCTCTCTCTCTCTCTCTCTCTCTCTCTCTCTCTCTCTCTCTCTCACGTCAGTCAATCAATGAAATGCTTAGCTTAGATATCTTTGCTGGAAAGTGGTCCTACAGCTTGATGCCTCTGGACTGCTCCAGGGTGAGGAGAGGTGTCACCCCTTTGGAATGTAGCAGGTCTGACAAACAGTTCAGGGCTTTCCTTCCTGACCACCTTGTCAGCAGCTCTCAGGCAGGACACCGGTGGCCCTCTGAGTCAGTAGCTTCTCTGCCTTCAGGCAGCAAGGACTAGTCCTCCAGCCCCTCCTCCTATAACTCACCAGCCCAGGTGACTGCCTCTACCAGCATTCCTCCGGGAAGAGCTGGGATCAGGTGCTTCTAATTTGGGTTCCCAGACCCACTCTGGGCTTGTGGTGTGGCCCCAAGCAACCACTTAGCCTGTCTATTTCCTTATATGTCAGAAGCAGATAATAGTACTTAACTACACCACAGGGGTGTAGTGTATATTAATTAATTAATGTTTGTAAAGGACTTTGAAGATGTAAAGCTGCTTAAGTGTTTAAATATTCTGATGATAGTCCTTACTTACTATTAGAGTCTTCCCAGGTTGCTGGACCATCACTCACTGATTAAGACTAGGTTCTAATAGCACCTGCTGTGCAATCCACTCAGGAATCTAAGGCACTACCCATGAGAATTCAACCCAAATGGATTTATAATTTGAAAAAGATGTCAGCGAGGCCTGTGCCCAAACTTTGGGCCAGTTACAGGGCTCCCTAGCAATTTTCCAGAAGCCGGGAGGACTGCATTGTGGTATTTGCTGCAAATGGTGCTCGTTGTAATTGCTTTCATCTTTTATGTGGTGCTGCACAGATATAGATTGAAAACTGCTTGCTGGGACTTGTGGTCTCCTCGGGCCATATCTCAAGGTCAAAATGGGAGAAAATGGAGGCCATATGGTGTGACCAGCACTGATTCACTTACAAATCCTTGGAACTGTGCTGGAAAGAATGAGAGTTCCTAACAGACTTGTCTTCTAGGCAGTGCTCTGACAGATTCCAGGTGCCTGATGCAACATTCTTTGCCATCCTCTTTTGTGCCTATGTCTTTGTTAGAGACTTACAAAACATGGCTGCTTTAATAAGGAAGAGGAGAGTGTAACAAGCAGCATTCTGGTGCTCATGTTATAGTTATGCAGTCGAAATGGCTACCTATTGAGGCCAAAAAAGATGTAGTTAAAAAAGACTTCCTAGTGGGAATTGAATTTTAGATTTGGCATCAATATCTTCTCTAATGTCATGTTACCATCATCTCGCAAACCAAATAGCTAGCTTGGATGCTAGCTGATTATCAGAATAGAAAGATTCCATTCTGAGTCTTGTTAGAGATTTGGCTTTCATTCAGTTGCTCTGGGAAGTGAACCTAATGGACCATACCACAGTACTTCACAAGTTTGGTAGAGAGCTGTAGCTATGCATTTTGCTCATTATACCTCCATTCCCGTTTTCTTCTCCTACACTGCCATCCATAACCTGCCTCATATGCTTTCCTTCTGCACCTCTCAGGAGAACTGCACGCTCCCTTTTCAGTATTTTCAAGGTTTCAGTAAGCTAAAATGGCTTTCGTAGTTTTTCTGGGTAGTTTTTATTTTGTTTTTCTTTCTGTTGGTTTTTGGAGTATTATAAACCTAAATACACTCTAACCTCCACTCTTCAAACTTTTGTGTTAAGAATTAACTCAAAATTAAGATTTTCAAAGTCCTGTAACTGAAATCCTAGACTTTACCTTAAAAAGATGACCCGGGCATACTAGGGCCCCGAAATTCACACCCTCTTAGAATCTCACCAGCACTTGGATTGGGGCTTCGCCTTGCCCTGCCCAGCAGTAGCCCCGATGTGATTAGCAGTGGCTTTCTAGGCACACTTCAGCAGGGAAGCCTGAGCATGGGCAGAAGACACAAGCACGGTATTTTCTCAAGGTGCTACTGAAGCACCTGCTCTAGGAACACCAGCAGGTCCTTCAGGGTGGGGGTGGGTAGGGTGACTCACATTTATGGCACACAGCCAGCAAAGTCTGCACTTAGAGAATGTGCATGTGTATGCAGGACCTGGAGAGCTCCTGTCAGGATGAAACGCAGGGAATTTAAAGAGCATCCTCTCTGGCTAACGCATGTTAACTTGATTCAGGAAATAAATCGAGTTTTAAATGGATGTTAGCATTTTTAAAAATGGACACTGCAATTATGATCTTTTTGCTAGAAGCCAGTTTCAGTTTCCCAAATAACAAAGTCTTTTCCAAGTGATTCAGTATTCTTAAAGGCCTTTTAAAGTCTTCTCTGATAGATTGTCACAGCCAAAAGTGTCCACAGATTTATTTATTTAAACAGATTTTTTGAGTAGGGCCAGTGAGAAAGAAATCCACCTTGACCTTGTTGCCACTGCAGTAGCATGTGCCCTTTTGCCTACCCCTGGTCACTGCCTACCAATCTCTTCCTCCCTGTCCAGCCCCTCTGGGCAGGCCCCTGACACTGTTGTCCTTTGGGGCAGGGCCTCGTCCCACCTGGCCTGAGGTAGGCTATGTGTCTCAAGGGGTCACTGTGATCTGATGTGTCAGAGATGGCCCCCCTCGCCAGGGCCTTGGCCCCAGAGAGTGCTTCAGTTAAACAGCCATCCCCAAAGGGTCCCAGTGGGGTGAAAGGTTCTAAACCTGATGGATGATGATAGATGCACACCTAGGGAAACCTACTAAAAATCATTGAGTCATATCCTTGAAATGGGTGAACTCTAAGTGAAAAATAAGCCACACTAAAGTCTGAGGGAAAAAAAAAAAAGCCCGCCCCAAAGATAGGCCCAACATACAGCCTCCTGCCCAAATCCAGCAGCCTCCAACCTAATGCAGAACCCCACCCCCATCCCACCAGAGGCCAAGGGGATCCCATGTACCCCAGTGAGGAGAAGTGAGTCACTGCTCACGAGGCAGCCCACTCCACTGTCAGGAGCTGCTGTTAAAAGAAAACTATTTTGTTTCTATTAAACTATAACCTGCTTCCATAAAATCTACAGTTATCTACACAAAGCAATTCCTTTCCCTCATCCAGCTGAGAGTCTTTCAGATATTTGAAGACTATTGCCAGGCCTCCCCCCAAACTCCACCCCCACCCCTGGGGCAGGGTCCTCTTCTCTAGTCACAGGTCCGCTTTTTTATCAGTGAGCTTTGCACAGGCAGCCACACCACACTGGCTGGGGACCTGGGTCCAACACGGAGCCTCCCCAAGGCTGGCGCCTCAGTGTCTTCCTTGGTGAAGTAGGGGAGTTGAGCCAGATAATCTCTCAGGTGCTTTAAACATTCCCAATTCCATGGTTTTGAGACTAAGAATTATAAATGTATGCACTGGTTTTTAATCTTACTATTTTCTTCTTTAAGAAAAGAATAACCATCCAAAGAAATTGCTTTTTTCTTCATGACGTCATACGAGTGCGTAGATAATAAAAGAGGTGATGTGTTCAATTAAAAATGGAGAGCTTGTCTTCCTTTTGTCCCAAAACTACTTGACACAAAGCTCTTCTAACTCTGGACTCCAGTGGGGTAGAGGTGAAGAGGGGTGAGAGAACTATACTGTCCATTCTTCAGTAGAGATCAGGTAGAAAAGTTGTAAGTAAAACAAGAGTTCACAAATTGTGCCTTCGGGTTTGCAACCATGAACAATCAACAAGGTGAAATGTGCTCATTATAGAAGCAACTGCTGGATAATAATCAGTGTTTAAACCTAAATCCCCATAAAGAGATAGTGTGGTATACATCTTCAATATGAAGGATAGCAATATTTATAGTCGGTTTACAATGGACCTTCCAAAATGAAGAGACAACAACCCTCAAAATAATGTCTTTTAGTTTAGAATTCAGGGGCACGTTTCCTAGATAATCATTCAGATGTGTATTTGCAAACACACACCTTTTGCAAGTCCCTCAGGTAACAGGAGGGGAGTTGCCCCAGGAGAATGCTCGAGAAATGTTGAACACCAGTACTGAACGAGGCCTCCCTGCCAACAACCCAGCTTCTGGCATTGGGGCCGGGCTGGTGTGTCCCACGGGCTCACTTCCCACTAGTAGGGGGAAGGGGGTGCTTGATATTATTACGTGTTTCTTTGCCTGAGTTCTTTGGTACAAGGACCTTTTAAGGAGCAAATAATAAAATCAGTGAAAGATAACTTTATTTAACCATCAGAGGAGAGATACAGGGCGTGGATTGGAAGGAGCAAGCTTAGGGAGCCTGCCCTGGACTATGAGTCCTGATGGAAACATTTGCTGCACTGAAGTGGTTTCTGCTCCTGAAGGAATACTGAGGGCAGGAAATCTAGTCTCGCTTCACAAACTTGGATAGTGAAAGAGCTGTGTGAATACCAGTAAATAAATGCCTAGGTCTGTTTTTAACAATGGAGGGTATCAGTGTCCTGCTTGAAAGCATTCCTGAGTTAGTTGGTGTTGTAAAATAATACAGAAAACTGACGTTTTTATTGTGGTGTGAGTCCGTACAGCGGTTATCTGCTGGCTCATCTGGTTTTTATGATCCGCGATGTAGCTGTCATATTGAGGCTCGATTAGCCATCTTCAAGCTCAGCCTCTCTCATTTCAGCACCTGCCTAAGTGCATCAGTGCCGCTTCCAATCCTGAGACTAATGCACTCTGTCTGCAGCTCCGTCCCTCAGATAAGCTCGGCTGCCCAGCTCCGCCAGCGCCTGCCCCATCTCCCTCCTCCCTTCCAGGCCTCCCTCTCAGCTCTAATCGGGGAAAATCGTCCATGCAGCAGAGTCTCCACTTTGCCTGTGGCTTTACAGATCTCTGTGCACGGGTTTCCTGGGAAGACATACATGAATCTGTCCAGGCCCCCAGAGTCTCTCATCACCGCAGGAGCACTGGCCTGCCTGGGGAATCACAGCCCCCTGACAAGCCACTTCAGCGGACATTTCCCCCACAGTGTCCCACGTGGGCTGTGAGAACTTCCTTGGGTTCCAAGGTGTCAGGGGCCTGCCTTTATCCCCAAAAGTGTCTTAGCTCTGATTCGTGCCCTAGAGTATATTAGGGCCACTTGGAGAAACTGGAGGCGAGGCCCACTGCGCTGAGTGAGGCGAGTGATGCTTGAAAGCACTGCCATCCCCTGCACCCGTCTCCAACCCGCTGAAGCCTCGAGCACAGTACTTAGGGAGGCAGCTTTTACTTTTGCCTTGTGAAGAAACTGTCAAGAACCCCTCTGCCCTTTTCCACCACAGTGCAGTTTTCCCTGCTTGGGGGATTATGTTCTGTGTGCAGGGTTCTGTACGATGAGAAAACATCATGCTTAGAGCGTTTCAGAGATTTGCCTTGGTAATAGTGTGGATCCAGGAGCCAAACCAGATTCTAGATATGTAAATCTATATTTTCTAATAATCTACTCAGTCCTGCCTTGCTGTGGGTACAGATTCTCCATTTACAAAGCTCTTTACAAATGTTAACTTACTCGAGCCTGAATGTGTGACCAGTGGTGACAAATCTGGCTGGTGGGGCCTTGGGACACAGGATAAGATTGTCAACATCATTATTTGTTAGGGAGATGCAAATCAAAACCAGAGATACCACGTCACACCTTCTAGGATGGCTATTATTTTAAAAATGGAAAATGACAAGTGTTGGTGAGGATGCAGAGAAATAGGAATGAATGGTAGTGAGAGTAACACAACATTGTGAGTGAAATTAATGCCTTTGAATTGTACACTTAAAAATGATTAAAATGGGAAATTTTGTATTAGATATATTTACCACAATAATTTTTAAAAATCAAGTTAGAAGCTTAAACAGAGATAGGCAATGAGAGAAGGGTGAAAAGAAGATCAGGGAAGAGCCCCTGTATGTAGTAGCAGCAGAATATAGAACAGTGTCTGAGTAGGGGGGAAAAATCAAGTATTAAGGATAATCTTCTTAGGAAACATTCTGCCGATCTCAGATCTGCCAGTTCTACAAAGACAAATCACAGATATGCATATTGCCTGGCCTTTCTAAGCTCTGCCTCACTGTCTGTACAAGAGAACAGAAAACAAGGAACTTTTGGTTCCCAGCTTGAGCAGTGGGGAAGATGGCCAGCTGAGGTTGTGAAGTTAAAGTTCATGTTTTTTTTTCTCTCTAACGCATGCTTGGAGAACAAGGCCTTTGTGTAGTTGTATGTTTGGAATAGGAAGGAAGAACAAATAAGATCAGGCCTTGGGGTATCTCACAGAAGCCTCATAACGAAGCTGGAGGTAGGGACAATGAGGAAGTAGATGCAGACAGGCCTTCTTGGACACATTAACAACCAACAGTAGTCTAACACTCACCAAAGGCCTGTGCTGCATCGACTTTCTCCCAGGTGAGCGGGATGCAGGTAACTAGTTGAGTCTGCTAAATCAGTCACTTGAGGTTCCTGGGCAAGCCAAGCACGTCCTACATCTCCCAGGTGCTGTTTTACTTCCGGAAGGTTGTGCGCACAGCGTAGGCGGAGCCTTGGGACACAGGACCAAGAAATGGAGAGATCATGGAGCATCTCAGAAGGAGGCTGGGGGAGGTTGCCTTTATCCCTTCTCAGTTCCTCCCGGAAGGACTGGAAATGCAAATCAGAGAAAAGCTATGTGGGACAGGAAAAGTGGGGAAAACACCCTGGGCATTAACAAGCCACTCCAGAGAACTCCCTTCAATCAGCCTGACTTTTTGAACGCATAATTGAGTTTCCTTAACCTGTGTGACAGGTGTGAGCTAAAGATGTAGTGAGAACAAGCTTTGGAAGTGTCAGCCCTGCCTGCATGCCACAGCAGGCACAGGGCACAGAGCCCTTGGGTGGCTCTGGAACGATAAGATCTGAGGGGAATGTGTGTGCTTGCAAGTACTCACTCTCAATGTTGGTGAGACCCAGGGTGGCCATAATTATTTAGATAAGTTATTCAAAATGTTCAATGTCAACTCTGTTTTCATTCCATTAAGGATCCAAGAAAGCCGTTCACTAGTCTCGTCATTGAGGCGTTCTGGTATGTGGGCATGAGAGGATGTCCTGCCTCAGCTGGGAGGGGCAGGCAGGGCTGCTGGTTGTTTTTCTTTCACTCATCTGTTCATTTGTTATACAATCTAAGACTGTCAATTTTTTTTTTAACTTTTAATCAATAGGCAATAAAAGTTACTATGTTTTTTGGCCCATATTGCTTATATTTAAATCTACTTAGAAATTAAAATAAGAATTGGTCAAAGAATCCTTGGAGTATTTCTGGTTCTGCCTGGTTACTAATGGACTGTGGCATAATTCATGTATTGTTTTATTTTATTTTATTTTTTTTAAAGATTTTATTTATTCATTCATTTATCCCCCCCTTGCTGCTTGTGCTCGCTGGGTCAGCTAACCACGCCGTGCGGGCGGGCTTGCCTTCACCAGGAGGCCCCGGGAACCGAACCCGGGGCCTCCCATATGGTAAATGGGAGCCCTACTGATTGAGCCACAGCCGCTTCCCTATGTATTGTTTTAAATACCATTTGTTGGGACACTCTGGAAGGGTGTTGAGCACCTAAAGGAGCCTCTTCCAGTTTTTCATAGAAATAAATTAGCAAATAATTACCAATTGTTTTTTTTTTTACTTGGCATTGGACTTTGTTACTTAAGAATGCTGTCAGAAGAGAACTGTTAGATCCACGTGCAAAAAAAATCCTTTTAGTCTCTGCTAGGTTCATGTCTGCCTTGACAATTAAACCTTTCTATGTTATAAGTACAGTTGGCGACCCCATTCTCAATGAGATGAAGAAAGGAGCTGGAGAGCTGAAAGAGACCTTAATGATTAAATCCCAACTCTGCCATTTCACAAGTAAAGAAACTGAGGCCCACAGAAATTGTTACTTGTCCAAGGTCAAAATAGGTGGTTGGTTAGTGATATTTTTCAGATGGTGAGATACAGATTCACTAGCCTAGAGACATGCTGGAAAGTTCCATTCTGCTTTTTTCAGGGCTGTCCAAAAGATGAATTTGAAAAATTCTGTGAAACCAGCAACTGCTCACCCACGTAAAGGAACAAGACATGTTAGAACTGTTTTCTGAGAGCAGTTAGGAGCATGATATCTAAGATAGAGCATGAGGTCTGTCTTTATTGGAGATGGATGCAGTAAATCTTTCTTCAAAAATAAAAGATGGTTTGGAAAGAATAACCTGGGTTAACTGGTCTTGTGTTTGAGAATGTGTTGGAATGTAGCAAAAGGAAAAAAATGTCCTTTTGCCTGCACATAAAGAAGATTTAGTAATTAGAGCAGGAACATTTGGATCTATTGCATTTGTACCTTGTGTAATGTCCTTTCAGGTTTCAATGTGCAATAATAAAAGATTTTAATTCCTCCAGGAATCTTGGTTTAATGAGTATTTTGTTAGAAAAATTAAAATACATTTTAAGTATGCTTTGAACAAGGCTAGTCACACTGTTACGAACATTTTTAATGCCATTGGCATAAGTATAATGTATTAAATTTAGAGATTAAGAAATGATCAGGTATTCTGATCTTCTGAATTTAAACTACAGGCAAGTCATTGTCCTCTCTGAGAACAAGTTTTCTCATCTCTTAAGAAGAGTTAATGACGTGTTTTTGAAACATGTGTTGAGGTGAGTCATAGCAAGACTGTATAAAACCCAAAATAGTAATAGGCTCATTTCTTCCTACTACCCAAGTTTACTTCCTGAGAGTATATCACAGTATTATTCTAAAGCAGGACCCTAGGAAAGATCCCCGGGGAACACCAACCCTATGGCAAGGGATTTTCTTAACATAGCCCATAACCTAGCATGAGAACCGTATTAGAAGTCAGAACTTGAAAATATGTTTATAAGAATTGTAATTACATTTGCATATTTTTAAGGTTTTCTTAAAAATAATCTTGTTATTCTCTTTATTTCTGGTTCTGTATATTAGTTGCCTTTACAACCATTATATCTGGAAATTTAGAACAATAAAATTCAAATAAAGGCTCCGAGGAAAGGACTTTCGTTTTTAGATCCCCATTAGCAAAATCTCTGCAATGGCCTGCAGAAAAATTAAACAGTGAAGCAATAGGCCAGCAATGACTACAATATTTTTATACTTCAGCTGATGAAATGCAACTATTTTACAAAAATGATTTCACTTAAAAATCGTTAATAGTTACAATGTTTAATTATCTGGGAGTGGTAATTAACCAGGCTATGAATTAAAGTATTACGAAATTAACAGATCTGACAGTTCTCTATATAAGCAAAACCACTTTGCATTTTTATTGGGGAGGCAAGAACCATATTTCTCCTTATGCAGAGGAATTTTTCCCTTTTTTTTTAACTATGCTAAAATATATAGAAAATAAAATAAGTTTAACCATTTTTAAGTGTACAATTCTGTGGGATTAAGCATATTGACAGTGTTGTATAACTTTCACCATTATTTCCAGAACATTTTCAGGATTCCAAACAGAAACTCATACCCCTCCCCCCCAATGCCTGGTAAACATTATTTTGCCTTATGTCTCTATGGATTTGTTTATTCTAGTAAGTTCATATAAGAGAAATCACACAATATTTGTCCTTCTATGTCTGGCTTATTTCATTCAATATGATGCCTTCAGAGTTCATCCATGTTGTTGTATGTATCAGCACTGTATTTCTTTTTATGGCTGAGTCCATTGTATGGATATACCATATACACTTTGTTTATCCATTCATGGACATTTGGGTTGCCTCCTCCTTCTGGCTATTGTGAATAATGCTGCTATGAACATTGGTGTACAAATATTTGTTTGGGGCTCTATTTTCAATTCTTTTGGATATATACCTAGAAGTGGAATTGTCAGATCATATGGTAATTCTATGTTTATCTTTTTGAGGACCCGCCAAACTGTTTTCCACATTGGCTGCACCATTTTACTTTCCCACCAACAATGTATAAGGGTTCTTATTTCTCTACATCCTCAACAATTGTTACTTTCTTTTTTTTTTTTTTTTTTTTTTAATAATAGACATCCTAGTGAGTGTGAAGTGCTAGCTCCTGGTTTTGATTTGCATTTCCCTAATGACTAGTGATGTTGAGAATCTTTTCATGTGCTAATTGGCCATTTGTACATCTTTGGAGAAATGTCTATTCAAGTCCTTTACCCATTTTTTAATTCAGGCTTGTCTTTTTGTTGGTGAGTTGTAGCCTTTTTTTATATATTCTTGATATTAAACCCTTATTGGATATATGGTTTGCAACTATTTTCTCCCATTCTGTATGTATTCTTTTCACTTTCTTGATCATGACCTTAGATGCATAGAAGTTTCTAATATTGATGAAATCCAATTTTTCAATTTTTTTCTTTCAATGCTTGTGCTGGAGGTATAAAACTCAGAATCCATTGCTTAATACAATGTCCTGAAGATATTTCCCTATGTTTTCTTCTAAGAGTTTCATAGTTTTAGCTCTTATATTTTGGCCATTGATCTATTTGAAGTAATTTTATATATGGTATAAGGTAGGAGTACAAATTTGTTCTTTTGCATATAAATATCCAGTTTTCCCAGCTCCAATTGTTGAAGAGACTATTCTTTCCCCATAATGGATCTTGGTGCCCTTGTCGAAAATCAACTGGCCATGGATGTGAGGGTTTATTTCTAGACTTCCAATTCTATTCCATTGGCCTATCTGTCTACTTTTATGACAGTACCACACTGTTTTAATTACTATTAGTTTATGGTAAGTTTTGAAATCTGGACATGTGAGTCCTCCAACTTTGTTCTTCTTTTTCAAGATTGTTGCTGCTATTTGGGGACTCTTGTAATTCCATATGAATTTGAGGATCAGCATTTCTGCAAAAGAAGCTGCTGGGATTTTGATAGGCATTGCATTGAATTTGTATATCATTTTAGGTAGTATTGACATCTTGACAATATTAAGTCTTCCAATCAATGAACATAGATGTCTTGCCATTTATTTAGATCTTCTTTAATTTATTTCAACAGTATTTGTTAGTTTTCAGTGGTTTGGCTTAAACCACAGGAATTTATTGGCTCACAGTTTTGAGACTAGGAGAAGTCTAAAATGGAGCCATCAGCAAGGTGATGCTTTCTCCCCAAGACTGTGGCATTCTGGGTATGGCTGCCTGCAGTCCTTGGTCCTTGGCTTTTCTGTCACATGGCAATGCACACAGCAATGTCTTTTTTCTCCTCCAAGTTCTGTTGGCTTCTAGCTTCTTGCTTCTCCCATGGCTTTCTCTCTCTGGCCTTCTTTATAAAGCCTCCAGTAACAGGATTAATACCTATCCTGATTCAGCTGGCCATACCTTAACTAAAAATAACATCTGCAAAAGATTCTGTTTACAATGGGTTCACACCCACAGGAATGGATTAAGGTTAAGAACGTGTTTGTTTTTTGTTTTTTGTTTGTTTTTTGTTTTTTTGGGGGGGTAGGCGGTGAGTACCTAACTGAAAATCTACTGCAGTATACAAGTCTTTCACTTCCTTGGTTAAATTTATTCCTAGGTAATTTATTCTTTTAGAGGCAATTGTAAATGGAATTGTTTTAATTTTCTTTTCAGTATGTATTACTAATACATAGAAACACAACTGAATTGTGCATGTTGAGCTTATATCCTGCAACTTTGCTTAAGTTATTTATTAATCCTAGTTGCTTTCTTGTGGATTCTTTGGGATTTTCTATAAGTAGGATCATGGCATCTGCAAACAGAGATAGTTTTACTTCTTTCAGTTTGGATACCTTTTATTTCTTTCTCTTGCCTGATTGCTCTGGCTAGATCTTCTAGTACAATGTTGAATAACAGTGGTGACAGCAGGCATCCTTGTCTTATTCCTGATCTTGGGGAAAGCTTTCAGTCTCTCAACATTGAGAATGGTGTTTGCCATGGAGTTTTCATAAATGCCCTTTATCATATTGATAAAGTCCCCCTCTATTCCTGGTTTTCTGAGTGTTTTTTTGTTTTTTTATAATGAAAGCATGATGAAGTTTGTCAAATGCCTTTTCTGCATCAACTGAGAAGATCATGTGAGGTTTTTCCTCCATTCTATTAATGTGGTGTATTACATTGATTTTCTTATGATGAACCACCCTTGCATTCCTGGAATAAATCCTATTTGGTCATGGTGAATAATTCTTTTAATGTGCTGTCAGATATGGTTTGCCAGTATTTTGCTAAGGATTTTTATATCCATATTCCTAAGGGATATTGATCTGCAATTTTATTTTCTTGTGCTTTCCACATCTGACTTTTGTATCAAGGTAATGCTTGACCTCATATAAAGAAGTGTTCCCTCTTCTTTTACATTTTGGAAGAATTTGAGGACTGGTGTATTTTAAAGCAGTGAAGCCATCCAGTCCTGGACATTTCTTTCTTGGAAGGTTTTTGATTACTGATTCTATCTCTTTACTTGTTATAGGTCTGTTGAGATCTTCTGTTTCTTCTTGAGTCAGTATAGGTAATTTGTATGTTTCTAGGAATTTGTCCATTTCATCTAGGTTATCTAAGTAGTTGGTTCATAGTATTCTCTTACAATCCTTTTTATTTCTGTAAAGTCAGTAGTAATGTCCCCACTTTAATTCCTGATTTTCTTTATTTTCTTTATCAGTCTGGTTTAAGATTTTTTGGATTTTATTGATCCAAAGAACCAACTTTTGGTTTCATTAATTCTCTTTGTTTCATTCTGTTCTGTTCTTTATTAGAGAAAAAAATTTAATTATATCTTTTTGTGTGTTCAAAACTGTTCCATACTGTAATAGCAAGGAAAAAGGGGTTAGCAGAACTGATACTTGTTCTGTTTTATCACATAAAGCACAGTCACATTGTATTGCTAGTTCTGAAGTAAAACTATACCTTATTGAGCAGCCCTTAGAACAATCCTTAGAACCACCTATGTTACCAAATACAACTCACAGGCAGCATCAAATATGAGGCAACTCAGAAGTCGTGAAACTGGACATCAAGGTTTTCCTCAGATCAGGGGAGATGCTAAGATGTTCAAGTATGTTAGAGACATGCCATTCCATCCAAAATCACTTCTTTAGGTATTCTCCCCCACACAATAGCCATACTGCTTATGTTGTTACTTCTAAAGAATGTGAAGGCCTGAAAGGAAAGGATGAGATGAGCCATGGCAGAAAGCTTCCAGCTCTACTCTCAGTCTCATTAGGAGAAAGAGCACTCTTTCAGTAAATATATTTTGAGCACTCACTGCATGCAGACTATTGACTAGGGTCTGCTGGGGAGATAGAGTCCCTTTATCTTGGGAAGATACTGCAAGTGCCCAGTCCTGAAACACAAGAACTTGGGACTGGGTGCCCCATCAGCGAGATGACCAGAGAGCAGCAGGGGTCACAGGAAGATTAGAACACTGGGGATTGGGGTGCTCTGGGAGGGAGTGACCTTCCAGCTATCTCCTAAGGAATGGCTGAGATTTTGATGCATCCAACTGGAGAGAAAGACATCCCACAAAGAATGAATGGCTTATCCTTTCCCACAGTGGCCTGTTATGGTTTCAATGACTCTTCAGAACCTATGCTGGGCATTCTTCCCCTCTGCAAAGTGTTGTTTGCCCATGTGTGCAGAGGGACATCGCTCCTTCCACTGCACCCAGTAACGACCTCTGTCACTGTTCCTAGCACACTGAGTTGCAGCTATTGGCTCTCAAGTCTGCTCCCCACTGGTCTCTGCACAACTGCGGGGACTGTGGCTTATTTTCATAGCCAAAATGTCAGCCACATGGATGCTTCCAGATTCTTCACCCTACCAGGGACACTGCTTTAATTTATTTATTTTTATTTTTATTTTTTTTACGCTGCTTGAATTCCTATCCCCTGTGCAAAAGGAAACTCAGAGTCTCTCTGAGAATGACCTGGCTCCAGGAAATTCCCAACTTCTGCTGAGCTCTGGATCTCCTGCATCTTCCATTCCCATAGCAAATAAAACATGTTGCAAAGGGTTTGGTAAAAGAGTTAGAGCTCAGTGGATAAGCCAATTTAAAATTACAGATTAGATAGGCCCATTCCTAAAAGTCCCTGGTCGTAGTTCCTGTAGAACACTGGTCTACCTTGGGAGGGGGAATGAGGTCCCCTCCCTGTAGCACCTGCACAGCTCCCCCAGCCCAGCCTTGTCACCTTTACCCAAAGCAAGTCAGCCTTTCTCACTTGACTCCAGCCCAGCCAGGCTAGGGAAAGGGGTAGGAAGCCTGACCTCCTCAAAGAAACCAACCAGGTATTTTACTTGAGGGAGAGATGGACTGACTGATTGAGGCCAACAATCTCCCTCTGACCTGGCTTTTTAACTAATCTTCCCCACCCCAGCACCCAGCCCCAGTACCTGGAATATGGTAGGCATTCAATTAATGTTTCTTCACTGAATTTCTAAATCTGCAGCATGATCTTGGTTCCTTGTTATCCAACTTGTCCTGGATACAGGGTGTTGGGTTGGAAAGGAATGGAAAATAAATCTGGAAACACAGGTTGGAATGAAATTGTCAAAGCTATTGAAAAATCGGATGAGAGGTTGATTTTCTTTGGCAAGTAAGAGAGATTTCTGGCTGGGGGAATTCACAGAAAAGCAGTGCCCTAGGACCTAGGAAGAATGAGCAAAGCCCAGGAAGAGAAGGGCCCCAGGGATGAGGGTGGAGCAGTCTGTGAAGGAACAGGACCCTGCAGTAGTCCAAGTGCTGGTTCACTGAGGGCTTGGATCATGAGGGGGGGGGGAACGAGAAAGGGAGGGTAAGGGCAAAGAATGCAGAGAAGGATTTGGGAATGATTGATGGGGGCAAGATTTAGGAGGAGCTAAAAGTTGGCCAAGATTTTAAGTCTAGGTGATATGGGGCATGGATAATGGTAACAATGCAGTAGGGAAGGGATGATGGATATTTAGTTGGGGGAAGAATACGGTGACTTCAGTTTTAAGCATTTCTTTCCTCATCCATCAAATTCTTGTTGAGTGCCTACTATGTGCCAGACCAGGAGCTAGGTCTGGAGATGAGTAGTAAGACAAGAATGGCTGCTACGCCCAGGGTACATTCTAAGGAGGCAGACAAGAAAGCAATAAATTAATAGACAAATAATTACAGATTGTGGAAAAGGCTAGAAAGGAAATAAGTACCATGATAGAGCAAAGCAAGGAAGGTCTCTCTGTAGACCTGGTGATTTGTCAGGCAAGGAAGAAAAACTCAGACCTGGAACCTGGGAGAAGGGCAAAGGCTGAGGATGGAGATAATGATGTCCTCTGCCCAGAGGGGACAGTTGGCATTTTGGGCAGGAACAGGCCTACCCAGAGAGAGACAGGGGGACTCCCTAAGAGGTAGGTGAATCCGGGGGCCTTTCTTTTGGATTCTGAGGAACATAGGTGTTTTGTATATTTTCGGAGGGGAAAGCAGTGTGATGAGTTGCCGTGTCCCCTTTCATGAAGGTAGGCAGAGAAATGCAAGTGGCATTGCCAAGGCACCCCCAAGACCTACACCAAATATTCAACAAAGGGTGACTTTCAGAAGGAAAGGAGGGAAGGTCGAGGGGTAAGAGAGAGGGGAAAACTCACTCGAGAAATGAACTATAAGCAATTGGCGCTGCAGCACAATGCTTCCTAGTCTTGAGGACTTAGATCATCTGTCTGGGATGGCTAGTGGGTCTTTTCCATCTCTCATTTCTATGACTCCTTTGATACTCCACCCTTTCCCAGTGATCCAATCAGGGAGAAGGTGGTGCAAGAAACGTTGAGTCACCTGATAAAGATCAAAGTGGCCCTTCAGGTTCTGCCACAGGCTGGAGGGTCAGGCAGGGACTTGCTGGGCTGCCTAGGGCCCTGACTATCCAGCAAGGCATTTCCCTTCTGTGACAGGAAGAAGATAAATCTCTTCTGAAAGGACAACTCCATTCTGTGTGACCCAGGGTGTGCCTCCCTCAGGTACTTTCTGCCTGCCATCAATTGACAGAACATATTTCTCTTCACTTAACTTTGCTGACATGGTAATGATGACTTAGATTGTCCCTAAACACCAGCTCCTGACTTCCCTCCTCCAGAAACTCAGGGGTTCTTGGGCATGGATGGGGACTCTGGGCATTCACTGGTACCAAAGGAGCCCCAGGGTTCCCTTTAGGCTTCTGGAACTCATGGTAGAGGCAGGTGTCTGAAGCGGCCCCAGCTACCAGCCATTTCCAGGATGTCTTAAAATGAATTCAATCCAATTGCCAGCCCCTGAGTAGCCACCCAGTTCCACAAATGAAACCTCCAAAGCCACTGCAGGGAGATGATCTGATGAATGTCCAGAAGAAGAAATTTATCTAGAAATTTTTCTTGACAAAGCCATAAATCATTTACATCCGGGGGTCACTACCACCTGTAACAGCTTCCCTCACCCCCAACTTCATGGCCATGCTGAGATTTGGGGATTTATGACCAGCCAGCTCATGACTACCAGGAGCCTTTGCCCAAGCTGCTCTCTCTACTTGGAGTGCTCCCTCCCAGATCTGCCATAGCTGGTTCCTTCTCGCCTATTAGGACTCTGCTTAAACATCCCTTCTCAGGGTACCCTTCCTGGCCCCCATCACCCAAGTCTATTTTCATCCCAGCCTCACACCACCAGCTCTTCCCTTGCCTAACTGTTTATTGCCTGTGCCCCTTAGTGCAGCGGAAACTGTGTGTCGCCCTCATTGGCAGCCATGTCAGCAGCCTCTGGAGCACATGATCTGAAAAAGTTCCCTGAGACAGCTCATAGAACAGGAACCCAGAATACAGACCACAGTCAAGTACAGGGGGTGAGCACTGAGGAGCAGTTTAATAGAGGAAGAGATCAAAGTGTGTGGGGGACACAGAGAGAGAAATGAGACTTGGAGAGGACCAGAAAAGGGGTGGGAGGGAGATGGTGCATTTGAGGAGGTACTGACATGTCCTGACATGTCCCATCCTCACCACAACACTAGATGGTAGAGCAAATGAGGAAGCCAAGACTCATCCAGTAAATGGCAAAGGCAGAATTTCAACTTCAGTCTCTCTAGCTCCAAATCCCTTGTGCTTCTACTACATGGGGACAGTTTAAATAAATGAAGAGGAGGAACAAGAACATTCCAATATAGGGAACTGTATGAGCGAAAGGGGGCTGCAGATGGCTAGATTTGAAGGATGTACCATTGGGTGACAACATTGGAGAAATAGATCATGGTTCAAGTGGAGAGGACTTGACTGTCCATTGAAGGAATTCTGCTTGATTGTCTAGGACCCAGAGCATCATTAAAGTTATTCACTTACCATAGCTTCCAATTCCTGAGTCCTACTAAACATCAGGCTCTGTGCTAGGCACTGAGGTCATCTCCAATCTTTATGTCTGGTAGATATAATTTAACAGATTGATACATGATGGAACAGAGGCCCAAACGTTAAGTGGCAGAGCTGGTGTTCAGCTTAGATCTGACTCCCAAGCTCATGCTATGCTAGCTCTACTGGCTGCACCCCTAGGGATCCACACTGAGCACAAGGAGATTATCCAGCACATGCTCTACCCTGACCATAGTAAACTGCCTGCAGTTCCTGGAAGGTTCTCTAACACTATTGTGCCCTTGAACTCCTATGCCCTGCACCTATCTTGCCTTTCCCCTCTTCCTTTGTTTTCCCATCTCTTGCTTGTGCTTCATAACCCAACTCAGGGATCATCTACTTTGGGAAGCATTTCCTGAGTCCCTGGCTCCACTGGGCTGTGTAGCTCTCCTCTGTCCCACTGAGAAGGTCATTAACCCTAGCACTTTTCCCAATAGGAAACGTTAGATAGGTCATACCATTATTTATTGATGTAAGTGCCCTCCTCAAGCACCCCTTCTCCTCCCCCTTCTATGCCCCTCTTCAGGCCTCACTTCTCTCCCTGTACCCCACACATACTTCAATTTCCTCCTCTATTAAACTACTCTCAGTGTTATCCCCTTGCTCTTGGCCATGCCAGTTTCTACTGGTAGGCTTTGAGCTTTTTGAGGGCAAGCTGTTATGGCTGTTGAACAAACAAGTGGATGTTGCCAGGATTAAATGAGAAAAGATACTGGAAGGTCCTCTGCAATAGTAACATGCTACCCAGCTGTGATTTGTGTGTGTGGCATTTGTTACTTTTATTACTACAACTACTAAGATGGCAATGCTCACAGGTCTTTTCTTTCTGAACTTTCACTATCCAAAGTCAAGGACTACTAGATATGGATCAAGGCTTTGGATACCTCATGATCCCTAGACTCACTCTACTCCCATCCAAGAGCCTGGGGTCAAGTAGGCCTGGACACTGTGGTCTCCCCACTCTTTAGACCCTGAAACTGCAGAACTCTGCCCCCGAGGAATCCTTGTATCTCTCAGTAGCCATCAAGACAGTGGTATGAAAAGACCCAAACAGCTCCTTTTTATTTGTGAGTCATAGTTTCTCACAAAAAAAGGGTATTCTGAGGGAGCCCTTTGGAAGTTCCCCAAAAGCGCAGCATTCTTAGGTCACGTGGCTCTTCATATTCTTGTCCTAGAAATAAGCCATTCCTAGAAGCATGCACCCCAAAGCCCAGTTTGGCCAGAGGCAGTCCCTGGGATTTCATAGCATGGCTGGAGAAGAATCCTTTCACGGGTAGACCCACTAGTCTGTGTTTCAGCCATGCGTAAACATAAAGTCCATTATCGTGACTATCCCTGATGGTACTTAGGAACTGGTATTTGTTTTTTGAGAAGCTGCATTAATCATATCAGTCAAAACAAAGATGCTTTATCTTCAATCCAGTTCTGTCTACAAAACTATTCATTTCCAGCTGGAGAAAAACAATGAAATTATTTTCACTCTGGACTCCAAGGCTGCATCATGCTTTTTCACCATGTGCTGCTTGATGTCCAGAAGCCATATATGATCTCAGCCTGGTGTCTCCCTTGACTGACCCCTTCTGACTCAGGTTTCCACTCCTGTATCTGCTCTAATCTAATCTACTAAGGAGTCTAACCAACAGCTTTAGTTTTACTAGGTCTCTGTAGAATGAAAGCATCTTTCTTCTATCGGTGTCTTTAACAAGTTATTTTTTTCCCATAGAGAATATTTCTGAGGGCGGTATCTAAAATAATGGGATAACAGCTTGGTCTTTGGGGTCAGGCAAACCTGGGTTTGAATCCAGTCTCCACCATGAGTGACACTGCAAAGTTGCTTAACTTACAAGAGCCTTGGTGTCCTTATCTGCCTCGTAGCATGGTTAGAAGGTTAAACAGCATGGTGCGTGTCAAGTGTTTAGCACAGAACACAAAGAAGAGCCCAGTAAATAGATAAATATTGTAATTGTTAGCTCTAAGGGATTCCCAGTTGGCCCACCCCCAAACCAGTCTTTGGCCCCCGAGGCTTTCTGGATCTCTGGCGTGACTACAGAGGGAGACCACTGAGCTACCCTGCAAGCCGGGAGGGACCCACGAGCCCACTGCGAGAGTCTTGCTCAGAGTCCCCTCCACAGAGACTTCATAGACGACAGTCTCCAGTAGACCATAGATTATAATTTGTCTCCATGAGAAAATATTAGAGAAGTCATGCCATTATTTATTTATACAAGTGCTTCAGTGACAGGTACCACCGTGCCTTCTTACAGCCACGGAACAGTTTGTGCTCCAGAGAATTGCTTGCTGTACTTAACAGCTCCCCAGATGTCTCAGGGTATGTCCATGAGGGCAAATGGGAAGCATGAGTCCCTTCCAGGCCTTGCCAGCAAATCAGCACCACATCAGGCCTATTGCCTTGGTCCCTGCCCCCTCATTCGGCGTTTGTCCCAGGAAGCCATCCAGGGAGCGCCATGACCAGCTGGAGGACAGGTAGATGCCCATGGAGGCCTTACCAGGGCAGAAGTGAAGTGAGGCAAGGGGAAGGGGACGTGTCTCTCCACCCTCTGTTCTTTTTTTTTTTTTTTTTTTTTTTTTGCTTTTAAAATATATATTTTTATTCTTTTTTTTTTTCCTTTCTCTTTTCTTTTCTTTCCTTCCTTTCATTAGTGTGTTTTCAGATGTCCAGTGTGCCGTGACCCCTTCCCCCTCTCAATCCCCATTGTCTGCCAATTTTTCATTTAATTTTCAAAGAAGTTTTAGGTCACAGCAAGGTCCCACATGGAGTGCCAGAGACTCCCAGATACCAAACAATCCCCCTTTCCCCACCCTATATTAACCCCCCCCCCCTTTTTTCTTTTGGATGTAAGCATTGTTATAACTGTTATACAGATAGCAAAATATAGCAAGCCACCCCTGCCTCCTGGCCACCTGGCTTTATTCAAATTTGGAGTTTGGTGCTCAGGCTGAACATCTGAGGCCCCACTGAGAAGCAGGCCCTGCACTCTGCTGCTTCTGTTGCCATGGCCACTGTGAAATGAAGGTGAAAGGCAGGCCCCCCAAGGCGCTGATGTGAGGCATGGGCACTGGCCGGACCGCAGAAGGACCTGAGAGCTCTCCTAGTCCACCTCTTCCCTCACTGACAAATGAGACAGGCAGAACTCCAAAAGTCAATCACAGACTCGAGGAGGTCAAGCCTGGGCAGGCCTTCTGGAGGGTTGGGCACTGCAGCGCTCTGGCGAGGTGAGGACAGCCATGGGTGGTAAGAGGGGTCCCTCTCCTCAGTCGACAGGGTCAGGGCCCAGGCTCTGAGCTCCTCCAGCCTGGAGGCTCCTCACTCCATGAGGCCACACCCAGCAACAACCTTCCAGCACCTTCACGGAAGCCAGAGAGGTGTTGGAGGCTGTGTCCACTCACTGGGGTCTTTGATCTTGTGAATAGTCTTTGTACTGCACCCTTGTGGGTTTAGCAGTGAAATGAAGTGAAGGCAGCTTTGAGCTGAGTCCAAGTCATCATTTTTGCCAGTCTTCAAACCCAGGCCAACCCTTTGTCAGCCCAGCTCAATCTTCCTGAAACATCCTTCTTCCCCAAAGTGCCAGAGTCCTGGAACCTTCAGAGGTGATACTGAAGGCTTGTGTGTGAATGACATGGCCAGGGCAGCAGAGCCCTCTGAGAACCTAGGCCACCCTTGTCCCTTGTTCCTGTGTTTATTTACAGAGTCAGCCATGCACGTGGCAGAAGACCAGCTTCCCTCTCTGCAGGTTTAGCAAATACCTGAGCCTGAGAACAGTGGACAGACAGGAGCATTGCTGGGAACACACACTGATTTCTTATGGGTGTGGAGTGCTTCCCCTGCATGTCCTTGGACATTTTAGGGAGTTTCTTCCTGTCTCTTCTTAGCTCCCTTTGTTGTTAAGAACACACAACTCCAGAGATACTACATAGGAAATGTTCCTTTTTAGGAACAGATTCTAGCAGAAGAATAGTGTCCTAAAGACCATCCTAGGAGAAAGAGCAGAGAAGAGCAGGACTGATGCCAGTTATGAAGTTCTGTCTGTCATGTAGTGGGTTATGGGACAGGGGTATGGTTTTTATATTCCTATAATCACTAATTTCTCACACTTGGATAGAACTATAGTTTCCAAAGCATTTTCACATACACTGAAGTGTTATTTTAGGCACGCTGGCAAAGTAGAAACCAAAATCTTGTTTATCTGTGGGAATTAAAGCCCCTCCCTTGTGGGTAGTTCTGCAGCTCAGACACTGGGCCTTTTCAGTGGGGCCGGCTCTGCGGGCAGGCTGAGCACCTGTAAGGGGTTACTGTGCAGAGTGTCAGACTTGGAGTCCCCACTGAAGCTTTCATCAAAGCAGATCTGATTATTTTCCACTTGATTTTCCTGAAAGGATGTTATGATTTTCTCGATGTTTGGTGGCTGGCGATAAATCAGGCTTTTATGATGTCATGTGAAAGGCCGCCTCTCGGACTTCCTCCTGCTGCAAGCCAAAGGATGAAAGGGGACGTGCTGGTGGGGTGCAGTGGCCATGGTTTGCCTGTAACCCTTTCCTAGCTTGTCCTCAGTGTGGCTGAGGCTGCCCACTGGCCGGGGTCAGGGGATGGGGAGAGGGTTGCTGCTTGGCTCTTGCTGTCCCTTTGGCACAGACAAAGCCCAGCCTTGGGCAGGAGGGCTGCTTTCCCCAGGTTGAGCAGATTTCCTCAGCTAACAGGCTTTGGCATCCACCCAAGATTCAAAAAAAGAATGTGTGTTCCATGGAATAATATAAGAGATGATAGGTTGTTTTACAAAAGTAATTTTTTGAAAGAGTCCTTGTTTTATAATAATTAAAGTGAGAGTTTCCTTTAAAAAAGAGATAGCATCTAATGTGGTAAGGTTGTGGTAAAATGTCACTCTCAGACATTGCTGGTGATATTGTAAACTCATAACAATGCCTTTGAAAGCAATAAAAGGTTCACCAACAATCAAGCCAAAATCCTAGGTGTTCACTACAAATCCTTTCTTTCCCTCACCCCCACATCCAATCCATCACCAAGTCCTGTTTCCACTCCATCTCCAAAATATGTCCCCAGTTCATCCACTTCTCTCCATCACCACCACTTTTAATACCCGTAGTCAAGGCTACCTTCATCTCTCACCAGGAGGCAGTGCAGTCTCTCAGCTGGTCTCCTCCCCACTCTTGGCCCTCTCTAATCTATTAGAGCACCCACGGTGATCTCTAAAAATGTACACCAGAGCCTATGCTTAAAACCCTCTAATGGCTTGGAACAAATCCAGACTCCATACTTGATGTATTGGGCTGGTAGAGGACTCCATACTTGATGTATTGGGCTGGTAGAGGACTAATTTTTAAAGTAATACAGGTTATCTCTCTGTAGATGAGTGGACTTTCATGTGTGTACACACACACACACAATTTATGATTTTTTAAAACTTCTCCAGTAAGTTGCAGTGTTGCCTCCCATATCTTGAGAACTAATGGAGAAGAGGGAGGCTCCCTAGCCAGCAAGGGGAGTTCGGAACTCAGGAGCCCTGTATGGTGAAATATATGCATATTTGTTTTGTAAGTTCACGACTTTTGCTATACACCTATTGTTTATGTACATTCATGTATGAATTTAAAAATTCACTCATTATTATATACATGTGCAAAAAAGAGAATAGCTTCCCTACACTGTAGTGATAAAAGGAACAATGGCTAGTCTTAACAGAAAATCTATGTACAATGAATTGGGAATTGTGCTGGCTATTTTCCGTACATAATCTTGAATTCTTACAACAACCCTGCAAAAGGCAATATTATTTATCCCCATTTTACAAACTCAGGCACATTAAAAATAACTTTCCCCCCAAAGGCCACACAGCCAAGTGGTTGAGCCAGGTGATGAAGCTAGGCCTCTCTAGCAATGTCTCTGTGTTGTGGCTATCGTTTAAAATTGTTTTATTGAGATACGACTTACATACAGTGAAATCCATAGATCTGAACTGTAGAATTTGATCGTTTTGACAAGTGCATGTCATTTAACCTAGACTTCTATCACTCCAGAAAGTTCCTTGTGCACCTTCCCAGTTGATCCTTTTCCTCTGTAATCATTTATCTAATTTCTAGAACTTCATATCCATTGAATCAGAGAGCATGTACCTTTCTGTGGTGGTCTTCTTTCATCCTTACAGATGCATTCAGGTAAAGAATTCTGTTCCTCTAGTGAAGATGTGAAAAACACATGTCAGAAAACCATGTGATGTAGATGTCTAATAGAACCCTCCATTAACTGTGACAGGGGAAACCAAGGGAATGGGAAAATAAGATGATAGAAAACCTAAAGATTCATCTTAATAATCATCTTTTCTCCATGCCTCTCAAGACTGTCATAAGAAGTTGTCTTAGGTTTGCCTCAATATAAAAAGTTCCCCGAGAAACAGTCAAAAAGCAAGAATTTGGATGTGGTCAGTTGCCTGGTTAGTCTGGGAGCTTCTTCAGAAGTTAATGAGGGAAAAAACATAGACCAAATCAATGTTTGGTATATGTTGAATGACTGTTCTATCATTTCTATGGATTGAGGGAAAGATGGATGAAAAGCGGGAGTGGGGGAGGGATTATTAAGTGAGATATCTTGAATAGGGTGCAACTTATTTTCCTATAAAAATTGAGAAAAAATCCCAAAGAGAAAACATCCCATCTATATTGTAAGGACATTCATATTATTCACAATAGTCTTTAGTCCTAATGTCCAAAAAAGGGGTGTGGGGAGGTGGGGGGAGAAGCTTTGCTAAGAGGTGGGTAGATTTCCTGACTAACTAGAAGGGAATTTGCCTTCACCTGGTGCAGTCAGGCCCACCCATGGCGTATGGGCTGTCCCGAGGTCAGAGGTGACTTTCCCTCCGCGTGTGCAGGCTAAAGATAAGCGAAGGGCAAGGTGCAGCTTTTACCTTCACAGATGCTTTGTATGGTATTTTCTAGAAAAAGATGCCACTGAGACAAATAGGAGATCTCTTGAGTTCCGTTTTGAGCGTGACCGTCTTCAGGTTTAATTAGCTGTTTGCAAAGTTTTCTGAGTGTCAAAGCAGCAAAAGAACAGCAGCATGCCTCTCGCCTCCAGGGTGCCACTTGCCAATTAAGGCACAACAGAGCCTCAATTGCTCCATTTAAAGATGTTTTATCTCCTTTCCTCCGGCTTTTGGCCACCTCCTACCATCAAGGGTAATTCTTTCACCCCAGATCCAGTTATTAACAGTGACTATTAATTTCTAAGGAAGATGCTACTGGCTTTGAAGCCTGGAATACTGAGATTACAAACAGTTTTATCTCCCTTTCATGAAATTGCCCCTGCATTACAACAGTGAGTCAGCTGTCCTCCCAATATCAGCTGATTAAAGATCAGCAAAGAAATCAGAATCAAGAGGGCTCCAGTTACAGTAATTAATCTAGCTTTCCCTACGTTTATGCTACTGTAAGCACTAGGGATCAAGAAATAAAGCCAACAAAATATTTAACTCTGCAATTGCAATTACAGATGTCAAGCAGGTACAGAGAGACATAGAACCTTATACACTTGTCTGATACAAGGCTAAATCCCAAAGTCTTATTTGCTTATTTGATTTAAAGCAACATGTTAAAATCCTACCTATGAGTAACCAGTTCCCAAAAAGCTACTAGGCACAGCTTCAGAGAAATGCTTTCTCTGCTCAGCCCAGAACCAGGTCAAGCAAGAGAGGCCAGCGGCCTGCAGAGCCAGACAGTGAGTTGGCAGGGGGCGTCCCTGGGTAAGGGCCCTGCTCTAAGAACACCTGGCTCCTCTGCCCAGGCAAGGGCTGGAGCAGGCAGCTAGGCACAGCACACGTATTCTGAATACTTCCAGGCTGATGTCCAGCCTCTGAGCTCACTGGGTGGCTTAAACTGCATAGACGTATCCTGAAAGGAGAAAAAACACTCCATCTTCTCTACACAGCTCAAGGTGTCTCCCTGAAAGAGCTCTGTCCAGAATATTCTTTAACACTCTATTAAAAGGGAAATTAATGTGCTTGAGTCCTATATTTTCCCTAAATAATTGTGTTGTCTGTGTGGCTCACAGAACCCTTTTTTGTCTAACTACATTTCTCTTTTTATGCTAACAATATTTTTAAAAATATAAATGAGAACAAATGTTATGCTTCTCCATGCAGGCTGCAATATGAATGTCATTAATTCTCCTTTATAAAGTGATTTTTTTTTTTTTAACCACACTTAGGCCTCATTTACAAATGCACACATTTCAAGAAGACAATATTCTCATTCACTTTCCAAGAAAACCCTAAAGCACTAGCTAGACTTTCACATTCATGTCTGGGGACATAAATGCAGATGGATTATTTCTCTCCCTTTGTTTGGTAGCTCTTAAGGACTGCTAACAGCAAATGACAAATTCTACCAATTGAGAATAAGTGGGCCCCATCCCAGAAAAGTGGGATTAGCAAGGGGGTCATAGGGTTTTAAACATGCCCTTAGGCATCCAGGAGGATGGGTGGGCGACCCTGGTGAGAGGCTCAACTCCTGGCCCATGAGTGATGCAGAAGCAGAATTAACTGGGCTGTCTGCGAGGCCAGATTTGGGCCGGTGCAGTTGGTGGAAACTCAGGGGTTTCTTCTAAGGCAATGTGCGGAACCCCATGTGGATGGCCCCTGGCCGCCTCGGAGCGGTGATGGAGTGCGGGCACAGTGCAGGCTGCTGGCTCGGTTTGCTCCCCTGGCCACTTTATCTCCACTGTCAGCACGCCTGTCAGGCCGGTGCTGACGGACTCAATTTCCCTTAGGTTGAGCCGAGCATTGTTTGAGCTCTGACGGCATTCTGTCAGACCTGCTGATGGACAATCCCACTGATTCCAGCTTCCTGAGCAGACGAGACAGCCTGCTGTTTTCTACTTGTCTCTTATCACCCCTTGTCATTAAAAGAGAGGTCTGGCTTCAACTTCCATTTGTGCTGATGTGCAGCAGTAAAGGGGAAGAGAGAAGGGAAATGGTCATTATCACTATTAACGCCATCGCACTTATTACTGCTCTGAGACCCTTTCCCTCTTTGGGAAGGATTAAATCAAAGGAGAGGTTAGTGAACAATCAAAAAGTTTAAACTGCACCCGAGAAGAGAGAGACGGTTGCAAACTTCCCAGGGAATTTTCAGTTTGGTTTGTGTGTGTATGTGTGTGTTTTGTTTTTTTTTCCATTCTTACTATCTCCCAAGTTCATATCTGGGGCAACTTGAAAGCTTTTGCCATTTTGATGAGTTTTGGGTTTGTTTTTTTTTTTTTAAGCAGTTCTGTCTTTCTAAAAAGAAGCATTACCCTTATTCACTCCACATTAATATAAAGTTAGATCAGAAACCTAAGTCATGGGCATTCCTTTATTCCCTTAGTGCCTGAGCTATTCCTCACTTTTGCTTTTCTAAGAAAAGTGCAAGGAAAAAAAAGAATACTGCATGCCACTCACAGCTTCATATCTTAAATTCCTCAAGATGTTTAACTGGGGTCTTCATCAGTCTTGATTTTCCCTATTAACATGCCCTGTCTGTGCACTTCTCCTTATTTATGGCACTTGAAAGTCCATTTCTTCCCATGCATACGTCAGAGATTTAACAACATCCTACCAAAAGGTCTCACAGTCTTAAAATGGTTCTCCACCTAAGCAGATGAACTTGCAAACCTCACAGGCAGGCCTGTTGATAAAACATGGTATCCAATGCATAATTTGAGAAATAAATATTAAAATTATCCCAAAGCAATTTCAGTGAAAGAGGGAGAGAAAGAAATGAGACTGAATTTTGAAAATATATCCTATGTGATGCAATTTAATAGTGTTCTACACAAAGATTTTAGAGAAAATGGGGAGTGTCAAAGGGATTTAATGTGTTAAAGAATGATCAAAATAAAATAAGATTAGGGGAAGGAAAGAAAACTAACCTGTGTAACTTAAAGACGTGTTATCTTGATGGAGATGAAAAGGTACCCAAGAGATTTGAGGAAAGGGAACTACAGTTAGGGTAGAGGATAATAGCACACTGTGGTCTCTCCTTTTCTGGATTTTATGTTAACTACTGTGGGTTCAGAAACTGGCTTAATGACTTTTCCAGGATTTGGTCTGGCCCTTTATCAGTTCACTATAACAAGAACATAAGCCAGGAAAGCCTTAAAAATTGCTGCAGCAAAATGTGCCCTCCTACCATCCTGCCATTTGCAACTCTGGCCATTGGTATTGAGACTTTATGGTTTGTACCTGGACTAGGTAGTCAACAGTCAGCTCCTAAAGGTTAAATGAATAAACAGTCACCAGGGAGCCCAAGAAAAGTGAATGCGCTTTGGGCATGTGGACATAAACGTTTTCTCTCTTTGCTCATGCTGTTTTGCTGCTGTAAAATGCTCAGTTAAGTCTAATTGAATTTGACAATAATAAATTGCATATTGAAACTGTATCATTCACCAAAGGAATAGCATTGAAGACAGGAAAGACACCAGGAGCCAGAGGTCAGGGAATGCTGTATTCATACACAAATGTTCTACATCATCCTCAGAGCTCTATTGACTTTCTTTTTTTGTTTTTTTAAAGAAAAGTACTAGACCACCCAGTGCATGGAGTCATTTTTGGAAACTGTACATCAAATCATTGCTTTAATTCAGCCCCCCCCATTATCATAATATGTTTTTAAGCCTATAAAGAAAGAAGGAACTGAAGTGTCAAAAAAGAAGAAATGAGCAAAACAGATAACCACAGTCTTCTCTCTTGTCCTTTTGAGCTGCTCACACCCGTGTTGAGGAACTTGTAGAAGTTCAGAGTTTCCTAGAGGGTGTTAAACGTATATTATGAACGTATATTATGGCTTATTTCCTCCTTCTTCCCCATTGCCCTGCCAAGTCCTGTGTCTGAGAATAGCAATTCTTGACTTCCCTATAAGAATATAGCTCCCTCCATCTGCTCTGCTTCCACCTCCTTGCTGTCATTCCGCTTGTAATGCACAGGCCGTGGCCACATCCACATCCACACCAGCCCTATCCCCATACCACATTTTTTTTTGTTTGCATTTTTTTTTATTGTGGGTAAAAATCAAATTTTTCACAATACATACCAATATTTGTAAAATGATATATAAATATATATGCATATATGTGCATTTGCTTACATAAATGCTATTATATATATATATATATATATATATTTTTTTTTTTTTTTTAAGGTGCTTAGATTACCTAGATAATGCACAGAAATTACAGGGATTCCCATGTTCTCCACCTCCCACACCTCCCACAACATCCCACACAAACATCCTTCATCAATGTGGCACATCACCCGTAATGGATATACACATCCTGGGGCTTTGCCACCAACCATAGACTACAGTTCACATGGTAGATCACACTCTCTCCCACACAGTTCTGCATGGTATATGCTGATGTAAAGTGGCCTATATCCGTCGCCGCAACGCCACTCAGGACACCCCCAAGTCCTGAAAAAGCCCCTGTTTTTCAACTGCCCTTCCCCTCCCTGCCCCGAAAGCATTCAGTGGCCACAGGCTCCACCTCACTGTTTAAATATGCCCTTTGCCTAAAGACTTGTAGACTAAACCATTTACTATATCTTTTATATAAATGGCACAACAGGAAGAAGCACAAAATTCCTTCAGGAGCAGTTAAATAGAAAACAAGCTGGGATGTCTGTAATCTTTTCCTAAAAAATTATCGGGAAAACGCATGTTGACTAGTCTAGATATTAGTTCAGTAGCAGTTGGCTTCGAGAGCTGCTGTTTTATTCTGATGGAACCTCATCCCTTTCTTTCACAAGGTCTCTTGGTCTAATTAAATTTCAGGGAGACAGAGCATTGGCAGCAGGTTAAAGTAAGCTGCTAGACTGGAATGTAGGAGTTGGGCTCAAAACTAAATTGGGAAGTTTAACTGGGTGCGTCTCTGGTTTCAATGAAATACTTTCACAGTGTATGGTAGCAATGTCTGTTTCTAAGCTTTTCAGAACCATTTTTCTTTTTCCTTAATTGTAGTTCCCTGGTTGTTTTTATATTATGAGTTACTTGTAGAAAAATACAGGAAACATAATTACAATACAAAGCTCCTTTTCCCTAGCCTACTGAGATCATTTGAAGCCAAACAGGGTTTTAGGGTTTTGCTAGATCAGTTCAGAGCCATGAATTGCATCCTATGAAATGCTGGTTGATTTACAACAAGTATAATGTGATTAAACAATAACCACACGTTCTTCAAGCTGCATAATTGCTATAGAACTCAGGGAGGGAAGAGAGCCCTGTTACTTCCACATTTTACAGCTCCTTCTGGGAAAAAGAATGGATATCTTTGTGTGTGACTCGTGTAGTAAAGTAGAAGTATTGTAAAAATATATATCAGTTTATTTAGAGAAAGGAGAGAGAAATAAATTACTTTTTCATTTATGTTTCCATCTCCATATAGCACTGGTTAGATTGCCAATTATTAATTTCTGTATGGTCCTTTTCCTGAAGAATCTGTATATGGAATTTCAAGGCCAAGAGAAATAACCTGTTTTACTATCATCACTGCTCTGGAGAGGAAGTCAGGACTTCAGTATATTGTTAATGGAAAGCCTTTGGGAGTTGGATTCAAAAGTACAAACCAGACACCCTTTGGTACAAAACGCCTAGCAATAAAGTGTATGGTACAAAGCAGGTACTGTCCCAGCCCACTCTTGACCTTTGCCATTATGAAGCTATAACAAATGTCCTATGCCTGCCAAGTTTTGGGGAAGTCTGAAGAAAATAAAGGGGGAGGCTTTACGTTGCAGGTTCATTATCAGTTATTTTTGCTTGATGTAACTGGTTTTAAGTTTTCTTTAATGGTATGTGCAGCTATATTGATTTGATGGCATCCAAACTGGCACACACTGGTTTAAAGTTGGGCTGTTTTCATGCTGCCTGCACGTTCTATGATGTAATTTCAGGACTCACATCTTATGCACTATTTGATGAATACATTTGTATATGGAAAAGCTAAAGGCTTAGCTCACCCCCAAAAAAGTGGTCTATCTCACAGTCTTTTTCTTTTTTCTCCCTCCTTTCCTCTCCTCCCTCCCTCCCTTCCTTCTTGCAACTCATCTTGATCCTCTCATCTCAATTTTCATCCAGTCTTCAGAGAACTATAGAAAAGAAATTGGTGGGTGAACACTGAGATACAGGGTTGATTCCTTCCCTTCAGTTTTCTTATTTAGCTAATTTTCCTTCCAAAGCAGTCTCCTAAACGGGTAGGAGTGAATTGCACTTGTTTCTCTAAAACTCGGTGCCGCGCTGGTGTGTCTGCCTTCCCAGTACCGGCGCAGCTGTAAGGCGGACCGGACCGTACCAGAGGGTAGTTGGCTTCCTGCTTTGTATTCGGATAAGGGCCTGTCAGCGGAGGTGAAAAACTCAAGTGTGAAGCAAACGCCAACCCCAGCCTCTGGGGCAAGAGCTTGAGGCTGGCGTGAAAGTTAACTTGAACCTCCATCTGAACACTCAGGGGCCACAGAGAAGAGAGGAGGCTGAGGAGAGGCTGTGAAGCAACTGCAGGGGATGCTTCAAAGCAGTGTTTCTCAAAGTGCCCGCCGCCACACTTTCGTGGGTCCAGAAATAATTAAGTGGGTCGAGAACTGCATTTTCTCTGCAACGGAACAGAATAGAATAGACATACTTAGTGCCCTCGGCAGGGTTAAGTGTTGCTTCGTGAGACTTTAGTTTCAGTTTTGTGCGGGTGCGGGTGTGGGTGCGCAGGATGGCGGCGTGAAAAGGATTTCTTTCCTGTGGATTCAGAAAAGCTCGAGGCGGCAGCCGAGCTGCTCGGGGCCCCACCGCCGGCCAGGGAAGCTGCGGGGAAGCGCCGCCACCGCCTACGTTGGAAAGAGGGGCAAGCCGGGATTCCCGCGGCAAGGATTGCCCGGAGCCGCCTCGCTGAGAGAGGAGACCGCAGCGCAGGCACCGCCAGCTCGGCGCGGGTCTGCGTTCACCGGCACCGTTGGGTGCCCAGTCCCCAAAGCCGCACCCAAGATTCCTCGTCCCTCGGCGTAGCTGTGACTTTAGTTAAAAATGCAGACGTGCGGGTGTCCGAGCTGCAGCGCTGCCCCGGGCAGCCCCGCAGCGAGACGGAGCGCCCCGCGGGAGAGGTGGGGGGGGGGAGGGTGATTTATTTACTTCTCTTCTTGCCCGAGAAGAGCAGTAATTCGAAACGGTTCTCACAGTAGCGTCCCTGACAACTTAATGTTAAAAAAAAAAAGTCATTAAAGCGTCAATGGGACACGATGGGCGAGGGGGGGGGAATGGGCCTGGGAGCGGGCTGGGGTTGATGGCTTTTTACGGCTTTCCAATGGCCTGTGCAGTGTGTTGGCAAAGGCAGTGCTGCGTGATTTATGGCTCCCGAGCCGCAACCGAAATGGCACCGCGGGCACCCGCAGGAGGGAACCCGGAACCCGGCTCGCTTCGGCGGGGAAGGCTCGGCGCGGCCCAAGGCGCATGGATTCCGAGGGCTAGGGACGCGGAGTCCCGGCGTTGACGGCGCCCGCACTGCGCGCCCGCCGCGACCCACGGCCTGTTCTGTTCCCCCCGCAGGACTTTCTGCAGGGAGACTGCGCCAAAGCTAAGCAGAAACTCAACTGGAAGCCCCGCGTCGCCTTCGATGTAAGTTCCTTTTTCCGGTGCAACGGCCCGGCGGGCACTGCGGGGTGGTGGGGTGCCGGGCCCGGCGGGGTGGGGATGGAGGGAGGTCGGGGCGGGGGCGCCCGGGAAAGGGGTGCCCGCGGAGTGTGGTAGAAACTCCTCCCCGCCGCCTCCCACCCCTTTTCTGTGCCGCAGGAGCTGGTAAGGGAGATGGTGGACGCCGACGTGGAGCTTATGAGGAACAACCCTAACGCGTGAGCGCCGCCCGCAAGTAGGGAGGACGCGGGGCCCGACGGGGAGGACAACCGGCCAGGCCGCAGGAGCCAGTCCGCTGAGCCCACTGCCCTGTCCGCGGCCCGGCTCTGGGTCGGCAGCAGCCGGGACGCGCCTCTCCAGGGCCCCGCGGCACTGCTTTCCTTTTGTCGAAGCCGCCTCTGAACGGTTTTGAGAAATCAAGATGTTTAATCACACGTTCATTTTACTTGAAATTATGTCTCTAGACAGCTGGAATTGTGAGGCCTTCAAATTGTTTTCCTCTTTTCTTATTAAAGACGTCCTTTCTATGAGCCAGCACGAACAGTGTCGATGTCGGCGTCTTCTCCAAATTATGCCAAGCGGCTATACGGGCCCCAAAACACACACCCCGAATCCACGCCTGGAGGGGCGATGGCTCCCTTATTGCATGGCCTCTCTGAGCGCTCCCCCAGCCCTGGTCTGCTTGTCTCCCTGCTGGGAAGCCGAAGATGGGACTCCAGGAGGAGCCCTGGGAAGTTTCTCTCCTCTCCTGCTGACAGGGAGCCCCTTTTTGCTGCAGCTGTGGAAACCCAGCTCGTGCAGAAGTGAAGTGTTGCCGTCCCATCCCCTCTGTGCTGACTATAATTAGAATCCACCCCGAGCTCCGACCAGCACACAGAGGGCTTGAGAAATGGGGGGGGGGGGGGGCGTCAAGGGACATACATATTGTTGGAGCATTCCTTGCCAAAACCCCTGGGTTGGGGTCTTGGTCCCCATACCTCTCCTTTGGGTTTTAGAATCTTTCACACAATGCATATTTCCAACCTCTTATCAGCCCGAGATCATTTTTAAAATCTAATTTTGATTTATTCATTCAACAAATTTATACAAAGTGCCTAGTATATGTCAGACACTTTGCTATGGTGCCTGAAGTGCAACCGTGCTCATTAGAAATTAGAATAAAGGGGTTTCAGGCTCGGCATCAGGTCACTGGGTCCGATTTCATTGAGTGCATCGTTTAGGCAACCTGGGGTTGATCACATACCTGGTCTGAGCTGCGACTACGTGTCTGCACAGCTAAAGGAAGCTTGGCACACAAATGTATGAACTTGCCCTACCCCTCCAAGCAACAACAAGGATTTGTGTACAGGTGTATACCTCTGTAGGAAATACAGTATTGTGCCCTAGAACAAATTGGGTCGGGATTTCTCTTCTTCGCCCTCCCTCCACACCCTTTCAAGCAAAATAAAATAAAACTTTATAGCAAGTGGAATTCCAGCCTTTACACATGTCGTGCAAATGCAGGCAAACCATTTCTGAACATCTTCGGGGCAGGTTTAAGATCTGGGGGAGCACCCAAGCTCCAACGGCTTTCCGCAAGAGAGAGGGCCCTTTGTGTGGCTGCGCGGGGAACCTCGGCGCAAGGGGCGGCTTCGGCCGCGACGGAGCGGAACTGGGGCGCTCTGCGCTGCGCCCACCCGGTTCTCAGAAGCCAGCCTGCCGCGCCCTCCTGCACTCCGGCGCAGGGTGCTGCTAATCGGAAACACATGGTCCCTTGAAGGCTCGGCCTCTGGCAGGGCGGGCTGGCAGGGAGGCACACACTCACCCAAGCATGCTCATACACAGTCACACAGACTCAAACACACACATGCAAACCCTCACACACTCACAGTACAAATACACTAACCAACAACTCACAAATACATTGTCACACACACCCTGTCCCATGCATACTCTCATAAATAAACTCACGCTGTAGGTCACTCCCTAAGCATAGCCCTTGACCCTGAGGAAGGCCACCTCCTCTCTGGCCACCAAACCCCCACCCATCCCACCCCCGAAAGGCTCCATGAGAGCCAACCTTTCATGGCTTCCTAAGTTAAGCTCTTCCCCCAGGAGTGATACTAGGCAGGGGGTTAATGCACACCAGCGGACCCTTTAAATTTTTCTTCTGTGTGAGCTAGCATCAGTTTTTTAAAGAAACAACAAGTATTTCCAGTTGCAATCTTCTCTTCCTGCACCTTTAATCACCATGGCCCCAGGACCCATTTGGCAACCCGGCCACTTCGAAGTGTGTGTGTGTTTAAAAGGAGAAGAAAACAGATTTGTTCCAGTATTTACATGTCTCCTTTCTGTGCTGTGAGAGAATTTCATTTGGACGTCCTTCAGCACTATTCTTATTAAAGAGTTTCTTCTATCTGAAAATTCAATTGTTCCTCCTCCCCTTTTTTCTTGCTCTGCAAGCTTCTTTAAAAAAATTATTATTCATGTTAGGTGTGTTAAAATATCTTACACCTTCATTTCTTAAACCAAAACTAAGAAAGCTAAGCTTCCCGTATACTCAAATATAATGGCAAAGCAGTGGAACCCAAGCTGATGCCCCACTTGAGGGACCAGGTGCTCAGACATGCGCCCACCTGGCGGTATCACCTTCCATCTGCTCTGCCACCCATGGGCTCTGTCGGCTGCCCTTTGTCTTTAAAGGATTAGAGCAAGCTAGGCCAAGCATAATAAACCTGTCTCACCTCTGCAATGGTTTAGGGGCATGGCACAGCAGCGCGGGCCGGCAGCGACCTGGTAGTGCTCTGGAAGAGTCTGCAGAACTCAAGATGGCTTTTTAGGAAGCTTGGATTTTTGCAATTGGGCCTCAGGTGAGGGACTAGTCTGGCCATTGTACGCCCCACAGAAATTGGGACAGGTCCTTTCCCTTCTCTTTTTTGAATCGCCTTTACCAGTTCTCACCACCAAGATGTGTGCTGGCCCATGAGCCTTTTGCAACACTTCACATTTTCATTTTAAAATAACCTTGAATGCATTGTTGATAAATAACTCTCTAAGCCCCAGGAAACAGCCTCAAAGCTCTGAAGGTACCTTCTTTGTATTTGGAATTCCCACTGGGCAGTCTGGTTTTAGGGTGTATCCCCAATGATCCCAGGTCCACATGTCATCGTCATCTGTTTTTCCACACCCCTCCCTGCCTCTAGGCCATTGGCAATGGCCTATGGGGGGGAGGGAGGGTGTGAAGGAAGGGGGATGACCGAGGGGGTGGGGGCAGACTCCCACCTGGTTTTGCAAAAAGAGTGTGTGTCTTTCAAGCTTCTAAGCATCCCAACATATTGGTGGCACCTCTCCAGAAAGTTTGTGTTTTAATCACTATAGGTGTTGAGAATTTTAACAAACAGCAGCAACAACTGGAGCTCAAAAGTGGCACTGGGGGCTTGACATGGTTCCCAGGCCACTCTCCCCAGGATTTCCCACTGTACAAATTGTCCTTTGCAAACACACAGGATCTGGCTGGATTTCCCAGGATCGGAGTGGGTGCCACTGCCCCGCGCTGACCAGGCTAGTGGCCTCCTGGCCCCGCACACCCCAGGCGCGTTGAGCACGTCTTCACAGGTTGTAGCTGTCATCGCACTTTTGTCACCCGCAAATGTACTTCAGGCCATTTTGCTGTTCCCAGCCTGTGAAGGGACACCCAGAGGGTGGGCATGTCTCGAGGCCACCCTGGCCCCCTCCAGGCCCGGAACTGCGGGGTTCTCACCAAGTTTCAGCCCCCTCGCGGCCGTTCAGAGCACGCTCTGTCTCCAAAGGCGTCTCCAAGCCATCCCACCAACACCACCAGCTCCCCAGGGCTGCTGGTGAATCCCAAGGCCCCTTCCCACCATCAGCCCAGCTTCCTCTGGCCACAACATGTCTGGTGGGAGGCAGACGACCTCACCCTGACCCCAGACCCACTGGTAGCTCCCCAGCCCCCACACCTCTTCTAGGGTAAGGGGGCACACACAGCCAAAGCACTGTTCCCAGCTGCCCCATTTTATCTCTGAATTCAGGATCAAGGTGCCTGCGCACATCTGTACGACCTGCACAGCGCTGTGCACTGGGACCACCTTGCTGAGTGAAGGCACAGTGGGGAATGCAGAGGCCTAGGCCGGGTGGCCACAAAGCTCACAGGCTCTGCGACGTTGGGCGAGGCTCTGTGCACCTCGGGGCTGCCAAGCTCCAGCTCCAAAGGGAGGCTGGGCCCCTGGAACAGAGGGCCGCAGAGGGCCTGAGTGGGCGACCTCTTCTTGGGCCTGGGCAGCAGACAGGGGCACCTGTCCATGGGGCCGCAGCCTCGGTTCCTAGTCTGGGAACCCTAGGACCCCGATTTTCACCTGCACAAAGGTGGGGAAAGTTGCAGGGTGTGGATAGCTGTGGAGGTGATGAAGTGTTGCTTCATAAAAACAAAACCCTCAACCTCTGTGGCCCTGGCCTGGTTCGTGCCCCAGTGTGTCCCTGGTGAGCAGATCCAGGTCCTTGGAAGCCCCCGGCTGATATCCCAGCCCGCGACTCCCGCCTTGCCTAGGACAGACACTGGGCCCAGTCGCGACTGGGAGGAAGCCGCCAGCAAAGGCCTGGGCTGCAGCGCAGCCGCGGGCAACAGAATGTATATTTGGAAAGGGTCAGGACCCCGGCTGGAGTCAGGCTTTTTATGGCGTGGAAGCCGACAGGGAAGGGTTCTCTGGCCGGGCTCTCCGGGGGACTGTGCGGCTAAGCCAGGGAAAGGGAAGACCCCATCCCTGGGCACAGGCGGTGGCCCCCGGACCCTTTCCCCGGGGCAGGCCGGCCCAGGAGCCGGCCCGCCAAGGGCCGGGAAGGCCATCTTATTCCTCGGGCGCCAATGCCATGTCCTATAAGCGCTGCCCCGCACCTCCCTGCTTTTCTGTAGGGCTGGAGGTGCCCTCGGCCACCCGCACGGCCTTGGGGCTGGGGGACCTCTCTGGATGCCTCGGAGTCCTGGGTGGTGGCGGCCTTCCCTCCCTTCACCCTCAGGCCAGCACCGCACTCTCCTCTCGCCCTGTCCTACGTAGCCACTGTCCCGCGTGTGTCTTTCCTTGGTTAAAACTCTTAAATAATCATTGGGGCCTCCCGGGAGGCCCCGGCCGGGGCCCCGCAGCTGCGCGGTGTGCTCGGGCTCGGCGGAAAGCTCCGGAAGGCTCCGCGGCCAAGCTGTTTTCCCCCTGCCGGCTGGGGGGCACTGTGGCCTCGGGCCTGCCCTCGGCCCCCCACGCAGGGCAGCCGCGGCTGGGCTTGCAGCCTCCGACCTCCACAGGCCCGCAGCCTCCAAGGGCTGCCCCACGCCGTCGGGGCCGCGGAGCATGCCAGAGTTTTCGTTTGTCCTCCACGGACTGATTTTAAAGACTCCAATTGTCCCCTAAATATGTGCTCGCCATCGAGGCTGGCTGCTTTGCCGGCGGCACAGCCTCCAGGTTCAGTAAGCAGCTTTGATACTGAAGGAAAGCAGCGGCCTTAAGAGTTAATGGCGCTAAATGGGTTGGTTTTCCTGCTTTTTCCCTGGGGTAGGTGATGGGGAGGGGTGTGTGTGTGTGTGTCTCTCTCTCTCTCACTCTCTTTCTCAAACGTCCCCAGAGCTCTCCAGCAAGTCCCTTCCTTCTCCAGCCCGCCTCCTCCCCCGCCCCGTGGGCCTTCTCCGCGTCCCCTAGGCACAACCGGGGGTCCCAGCACCCAGGTCAGGCGAGAAGCCCTGCCAACTGCTCCACCTCTGCCCCCTGCTCAATCCCCGGGCTCACGCATTGCTCTTCCATGCCCACCCAAGTTGCGGCAAACAAGCTGTGTTGGCATAGGGGGCAAACGAGCAGCCCACCCAATCCGCTTCCCGGGAGTGACCTACAGAGGCAGCTGGGGAGTAAGGGGACAGTCTAGTCCCAACTGAGGGGTGGAAACCTGGACGCAGGGAAGGTGTGGGGACTGGTAGAAATGAACGGCTCAAGGCAGGCCAGAGAAAGAAGATGCTCTGAGAGAAGAAAGGGAGGCACCTTTGGGAAGCACCAGGAGCCTGAGGAAACACCCCCTGAGGGCTGCGGGGTCCTTGTCTAGACCCCAGGCAGTGAGATTCTGAACAAAAAGCCACACGAGACCCTCTCCCAGGACCACACAGATCCCGAGGTTCCTCTGGGCTTGTTCCCCGGGTGGGAGCTCTGCCCCTAAGGAGGACACACCCGGGTCTATAATGCAAGGAAATTTCAGATCCTCTTGCATCTCCTATAATATGCTCAATATGCTGCATATTTAAAGCAGTGAGGGGGGAAAAATCAAGCGAACAACAAAAAAAAATAATATAAAACAGAGGGTTTCTTTAGAACGAGGATGAGATGAAAAAGGAGCAAACAAAGGTCCTAAGTAGAGGCTTGTGCTCTCTGCGCCTTATTTTGGTTTCCAATAAGGTGGACATGGTACATTTTGCTCAATTTTCCACTCCTAATCACGTTGAGAACGTTGGTGGAGAAGCAGCTTTCACGCTCCAAAACTAGTTTTAGAGATGGAATTCATTTAATTAAGCATTGCTCCTTTCCTAAGTGGAACTGCGCTAACCTGTTGCCTGCCCAGCTCTACTCCTACTCCTGTGCAGCCCCGTCTGTCCGAGGCCTGGACACAAACTCCGGATCATGGCTGCATCCTGCCATCCACCCTACCCCAAGAAGGCTCAGTGCAGAGAAGGGTGCGGGTCACCACAGAGGCACAAGTCAGCTGGGAGTGGAAACATCCAAAGAAACTTGGGGGCCCTAAGAATTTCTGAGCGCAAAGAAAGTGCCAGAGACCCAGAGACAAAGAGACAGAGATAGAGACACAAAGGCAGGAGGAGTTTAATGATTACTCTGGATTCACACTCAAAGCGGGTGGCCACGGAGTAAAAAGAAGGCAACAGGTCCCCAAAACCAGAGCTATGAAGATAAAATCCAAATAGCAAAGGAAGACTTTCTGTTTCCAGAGGTGTAGTGAAAATGCTATTAACAAAAGCTCTTTGCAGGGAGCGTCTTGCCCACATTGTAAATTGAAATAGGACTCCCAGAAAAGTGGGATTTCTAAAGCTTATATTTGGGCTCATGGAAAATCTCCAGTGGGTTTCTTTTCCTGTGGAGGTAAGCCATTGTTTCAATAAATAAGACTTCGCTCCATGCGAGCCATCTAGCCACGGCTCCCTCCTTATTCCTCTGCTCCCTGCCCCCTCCACACACACACCGAGGGGTGAGGACATCTGACATCCTCTCTTGACCCTCTCCCCCTCAGTCTCCCTGCCCCGCTGGAGAAGGACTGAGACAGAATCGTATTCTGTCCTGCCCAGCCAGCCTTATTATGCCCATCAATCTTGTCCCTAACGCCACATTTGTTTATGGCCGGGTGGGAAGGGCTAATAGCTTCGTGAACCAGCCCAAGCTGAGTCAAGAGGAGGCGAGAGAGAAGCCCCGGCGCCCCGGGGCAAGACTGCGCAGTGATGCGGGAACCGCGCGGGGGGCTGGGAAGCAAACAGGGACCTCACCCTGCGCCCCGGCCCCTCCCACGAGGTCTGAGACGCTGGGTGTGGGGGACCTGAGCCCGGCGCCTCGAACACTCCAGAACACTGTGCTTGCGCCGGATGGCGTCTCCCAGCCTCCTGTTCCTCCTGGGCAGGCCACACCAGCCAAGGGTTCAGGGCCTCCCTTGGGTCTTGCACCATTAAGTACAAAACTAATGGCCCTCCACCTTCGAAATTTGGACACCCCCACCCCCAAGTGAACAGGGAGGGAGAGGAAAGGTCCTATGTCCTTTCCTCACCTATCAAAGTCGGGGGGAGCTGGTTAGGGTGACTTGTTAACAGATCCACAGGAAAAACACAGGCCACCAGCACAATTGAGCCTTATTCCTTCTGCAAACATCGATTATTCATGACACAATTTGCAGGAATGATAGATTGTAAACTTCATGCTTGTTTGCATGCAGTCCGGTGAAAAAGGCCTGCTAACGGCAGAACCCTGGGCAGAAGGTACAAGTTCCCACCACATGCACACTCTGCCAAAAGCGAGTTGCTACATGGCACGCAACAGGACTACGCAACCTGCTCATGGTATAAACTGCTAAGAGAAGGACAACATGCTTATTGTCCTAAAGCTTGCTATGGAGGCCAATTTTACAATGTACTGTCTACTAGTTCAAATAGCAAGGAATTTTCCTTTGTCCCTTATCTTACTTGGAGGGAGTCCCCCCTTTTACAGCAAAACCATTCTTATTGCTAGAAAAGTGCAGAACCCTAAGGAATAAGCAGCAGCTCTCCTAGGTTAAATTAAGTTCTTAATTTGGATATGAGAACTCAAAAGCAAATGTATTGATAGTAGACAACTTTATATATATATATATATATATATATGGTTTTACAAATCTGACTAACGTGCAGAACTTCTGACCTTTAACTCAAATATAGCTTCTGAACTATCAGGCAGCGCATAGAAATAGCTACTTGCTCTACATATGCATAATACAAATACCTTCCTAGACACAGATCTTCTAACGCCTAACTGCACACGCTGAAATTGAAGAGGACCATAAAGTTGCTAAGAAGCTTGCCTCCACTGAATCCTCTTGAGCGCTTGGCACGGTGGCTCCGGGAGAGCCGCAGAGGCAGGAGCCGGCCACTGACCCAGGGTCCTCCTCCAGCTGCAGGAAGGAAGACCAAGGGGCGCTGCAACCCCCTCCCCGTGCTGTTGCGGCTCTGAGGGCCTGGGTTCTCTCCCTCGCCTTGCTCCTCCCAGCAGCCCTGCTTCAGCGCAGGCCGTGTCACTCCTCCCGGGAGGCGACACACCCGGCCGGCCCTCGCACGGGCGGCTTTCTCCGCGCAGCGCCAGCGCCCTACCCTGCGGAGGAGGCCGCCGGGTGCCCAACGGCCCAGTCCACGCCGGGGACTGTCTCCCCTGGGCCCGGGACGGGCTGAGCTCCGACGACTTCAAGGCCATTAAGCTCAGGCCCGAGCAGATTCGGGGGTACGGGGACTTGGCGCCCCAAGCCCCGCCGCCGCCTGCAGCCCTTTCTCCTTTTGCTAGGCCAGACCGTTGCCCCTCACCGCCCCCTCTGCCTTGATTTGTGACCTCTGTAAACTGATCTTCCAAACCCAGTAAAGACACAGCCTGGGCCGCCGGGCCCCTGGCCTGGCTGGTGGTGCGCAGCCTGGCTCCCTGGGTCCGCGTGACCGCCCGCGCCGCGGCCTGGTCCTGTGGGACCCGAGCCCCGGCCTGGAGACGAGACGCGGGCCTGGAGACGCGGGGCACGGGCCTGGGCACCGAGGGCGCGGGCCTGGCGCTGGGTGGGGGGGCTCGCCAGCGGAAGCGCATCGCTCGCGGGGCCTCGGCGAGGCGGGCTAGGTGCTGGATGTCACCCGTGAGGAATGGAACGCAGCTGACCTTTCCACCCGGCCCTGCTTCTCAACGCACGTGCGTCTCCAAACAAAGGCTGCGAGCGAGGAGCAAATAGTTAATACCAACAGTCTGGGCAAGATTGGCAGGGGCGCGGGGACGCGCAGGGAGAGTGGCGGGGACGAGCCGGGGGAGCCGTGGGGACGCGCAGGGGGAGGTGCGGCCTGCACAGCTCCGCGGCCCGCGCCCCGCAGCCTACCGGAACGCGGTTCTCCCCGCCAGGTCCGGGAGGCGCTGCGCTCGGCTGCCCTCCTCCCTCCGCACCCCCCTTCTTCCTACCTGTTTTCAGCGCTCTCTTCCCGGCATCCGCGACCCAACCTGTGATTAAACCTTCAATCCGAACAGAGGTCTTCTTTGACCCTCCAGTTATTTTCTCCCCAAACAACTTATTTTCGGGAACCGGCGGGAGACAACAGCAGGAATCCAGGGAGGACAAGGGTGGGGGATAGGCGTGGGGGAGAAGAAAGAGCTCGCAAACACAAACAGAAGCCGGGCACCGGGGCCGCGGTGTGTAATTAAAGCTAATTAAGCCGCCCGCGTTGCCGTCGGCGGAGCGGCGCCCGGAGGCCAGGTCCCGCGGGGCGCGAGTGCCGAAAGGGCCGCGGGGAAACGCGCAGGCCGCAAAGCCCCAGGTGGGCCCGGGGCTCCTCTCTCCACCACCGGTTCCAGAAAGCTGAGCCAGAGAAGTCCAGAACCATACCGTCGCCGGTGGCCCGAGCTGGCCAGGTCTCGGGGTCGGCCACCTCGGCCAAGAGACCAGGGGCGCTTGTCACCTGCTGCCGCTGCCTTTCCGGGCCTAGAAATTCGGCTCCCCAAAGCGGACCAAGGCACACACTCCAAGGGATTTGGCGGTGGGTTCTTCCCCTTTGCCCCCACAGAGGCGGCCGCGGGGCGCAGTTTCCACGCAGCAGAGACGCGGGCCCGCAGGCCTGACCCGGGGAGACCCCCGCCCCGCTGCTGGCTATTTGGTTATGAGTCTGGGGGGGAGGGGACCGAGCGAATCAGAAGCCACGGAAAGCCGTTTTGACTGAAATTAGAGTGTATTTATTTGCAGCAATCCTTTAACAATGATCAAATTTTGACAACAAGCAACAGCAATTACTGCTAAGTGTTGCCTCTAGATAGGAGCGGCAGATAGCAGGAAACTGTATTATCTCGAAAACAAGCTGAAAGGCCCTGAACGTCTGTAATCAAATCGCCATCTACCCAAAGTCTGATTGACAGGGCAGATCACCCTAAGATAATGAATTTATTACATTTCCTGGGCTATTTACAAAGGGGGAGGGCCAATCCAGATTGCCCCCTAGGTTTAACTGTAAATTAACAAGAAACATTGGTTTGAAAAGAAACCACACGACTCAGATGTGCTGCTCTTCTCTTTCCTTCTTGTTATCGCTTTAAATCTTTTTAAAAAAATTATTGTTCTACAAACATATCTTCTAAAATAGTTCTCCAAAGATCCCTTTCCAACTCGCAGTATATTTTTAAAAATCCTTCTCTGTATGGCTCCTGAGTGTGGATGAGTTATATACATGCCTTTAAAAACTGATTTATTCTTCCGCTTCGAAAGGACTGAAATTAATAAGACAAAAAAAATCTTATCCAGCATTTGGCTCACAGGGATGTATGTATAATACACAACCCAATTTTATATGTGATACACAAATCAAATTGTCATCTGTGTATACCGGAAGAAATATTTGCATCTCTCTGTACACACAGGTATCACTGTGATAGAACTGCTGTTGATTCATGGGATTCAGATTTTCAGATCACGTTGTCATTACTGCGAAAATGTATTTGTTCATATGCCAAATCACATCTGCTTAAGAAAACATCTTTCTGCTAGCCACAAAGCAAGCTGACTACATAGTACATTTCATTTTGCAGAAGATGCTACAGAAAAAAACTAAATAATGCACTTTCGTGTGAAATTGGACAAGGAATGGTCAGAGGGTCTCATTTGCCAGAGATTTAGGCAGAGAATAGGCAACTCGTAGTGTTTTATCTCTGAAATCTTTTTTTTTTTCTTACAATAATTAAGGCTGTATCAAAATAGTCAGGCATATAGGTCTCATTCAAACTGAATGGTAATTTATTAATAAACAATGAATACGTTCAAAATAAAGGAAGAAAAGATGATAGAGTAAGATTACTACAGTTTCCCTTTTTATAATGAAAAAAGCACAATTTAAAGTTTCAGGCAATTTAACGTCAGGTTTTGGAAACACTTTCTGGCGTTTGGTCCAGGACATCCAACTACAAATTAAAAAATAAATTACTATGTTGCAATTTACATTTTAAAACAAGTCCATGAATAAAAAGAAAAGCGATTTTCATATACGGGGACTTTCCCCCTCCTTTAAACATAGGATAAAATAATATTTTACAGATGAGAGGGAAGGAAGGAGAAGGTCTGGGGAACGGGAGAGGAGGAGAGGGAAGGCAAGCGTGATGTCTGAAAAGCAAGAAGAAACTTACGTGTTATCTGGAGTAACACTGTCCTTTAATAAACCATGGTTTGGCTGTCTCTGTACAAAATAGTTTACGGTTTTGTTTATTTAGATAAGGCAAAGTGGAGGTGGCTCTGAATTAATCTTTTAGGAAAATAGAGTTTTCTTTGTGCTGGTGAGCTGAATTTTTGGAGAGATTCGGTTCGCTGGCGCGGAGAGTGTTTTTCGAGTTTTTTCAATCGGATGTTTTTGGTTTCGATTTTGCACCAGTGGGTTCTTGGGGGGCTGCTCATGTTTGGGGGTTCGATTCGGTTCGGTTTGAGGCGTGCTGGTGTGGGAGATGGTGTCAAAACTTGCTGCAGTCGTAGACAAAAGCCCCGGACGTGCGGTACAGAGACTGGCTGGAAGGGAAGGCCATCTGACAGCTACTATTCCCGTTCACCGGCGAGTTGTTCAAGCCGATCCTCTGCGACTCGAACATCTCCCGCACCGAGTGGAAGTTCTGCTGCTGCCCGGGGTAGCCCGCGGCCGCCGCGGCCGCCGCCGCGCTCGCCAAATGGCCCAGGTCTCCCGCCGCCTGGTTCAGATACCACGAGGTGAGGCGGCCTTGGTGGGCCGCAGGGTGGTGGCCGGCCTCCTGGCCGCCCCCGCCGTGACTCAGGGACGAGGAGCTGCTGCTGGTGACCGGGGGCAGAGAGTAGTCGGGCAGGGGGTCGTCCACCGCCGAGCCGCCGGCCGCCCCGGGCGCGCCCTGCAAGTGGCCGCCGCGCTCGCCGGCCGCGTACAGGCTCATGGCCTGCATGTTGCAGTGGTAGGTCCCGGCGCCCCCCGCGCCCCCGCCGCCCGCGGCCCCGCCGCCCGCGCCCCCTCCGCCGCCGCCGCCGCCCGCGCCCCCTCCCGAGCTGCCCGCGCTCGAGCCCTGGCTGCAGGGGGAGCTGTAGAGGGAGCTGGGGCCCGGCGAGTAGGCGCCGAGCGCCAGCGGGGGCGCGAGGCCGGAGCGCGCGGACGCGGCGGCTGCGGCCAGAAGGCTGGAGCCCAGCTCGGCGGCCGGGCCCTGCGGCGACCCCCGCAGCGACGTCATGATGTTGTCCACGCTGAAGCCCTGGCCGTGGTGCGGCGGCGGCGGCGGGGGCTGCGCGGGCGGCGCGGGCGGCGGGTGCTCGGCGCCGTCCAGGCTGAGCGGGCGCGCCGACGGCAGGCCGCCGCGGGGGCTGCTCCCGCTCGACAGGCTGCTGCTGCTGCTGTCGGGGCTCTCGATCTTGGGCACGGCGGCGGCGGCGGCGGCGGCGGCCGGGGACAGGGGCTGGGGCGGCGAGGAGCACGTACCGTTCTCGGTCTTGATGTCCTGCACGCGCACGGGCGGCGGCTGCGGGCCAGGCGCGCCGGCCTCGGCCTGCTCGGGGGGCGCGGGGGGCGCCGGGCGGCCGGGCGCGGGGGGCGGCGGCGGCTCCTTGAGGTGCAGCCGGTCCTTCTCCTCCTTGTCCTTCACCGCGTCCTTCTTCTTGAAGCGCCGCCGCCGCCGCAGGAAGCTGCCGTTCTCGAACATGTTGTAGGAGTCCGGGTCCAGCGTCCAGTAGCTGCCCTTGCCGGGCTTCTTGTCGTCGCGGGGCACCTTGACGAAGCACTCGTTGAGCGAGAGGTTGTGGCGGATGCTGTTCTGCCAGCCCTGCTTGTTGTCCCGGTAGAAGGGGAAGCGGTCCATGATGAACTGGTAGATGCCGTTCAGGGTGATCTTCTTGTCCGGCGCGTTCTGGATGGCCATGGTGATGAGCGCGATGTAGCTGTAGGGCGGCTTCACCATGTCTTTGGGCTGCGGCTGCGGCGTGTAGGGCCCGTAGGCGCGCGCCATGCCGCCCGGGTACTGCTCGGCGTGCGCCGGGTGCGAGTACATGCTCATGGGCGCCGGCATGGCCGCGTAGCCTCCCCCGGCCGCCGCCGCCGCCGCGCGGTAGTAGCTCTGCTCGCCGCCGAGGTAGGGCACCACTCCCAGGGAGTTGGGGCTGGACACGGAGTAGCGCGCCTGCATGGCCGCCGCCGCCGCCGCCCCGCTCGGGCCCCGGGCCGCCCGGCCGGCCTCCCCGCTCGCTCCGGGCCGCCGAGGAGGGCGCTGCGAGAGGCGGGAGCCGGGCGAGGACGCAGCGACGGCCGGAGGAACTCGCGCGGGAACTCCCGGGCGCGCGGGCGGGGAGGACACGCCAGAGAAAGTCAGAGCGAGGAGGCGCCCCTGCTCGCCGGCCGCCCTGCGCCTTCCCGGGGACGCGGCGACCCCGCGGCCTGCGGCCGAGGCGAGCGAGCCGGGCGCCGGGGGAGGGGCGCCGGCGCCGTCCCGGGCCCGCGTCCGCTTTTCGCAGGCTCGCGCGCCGGGCCGCTTAAGGCAGCATGGGGAAAACTTCGGAACTTTTGAGCATCCGTCACTCCGGCCAGCACTTTTTTACGCAGTTACATTTTTTTTTTTCCGGGCCGCGGAGCCCCGCCCCGCCGCGGCGGCCGCAGCCAATGGGAGCCGAGAGCCGCCTCTGAATGGGCCCGCGAGCCAGGCTCCGCGCGGGCCCCGGCCGCACGCACTGTCCGGCCGCCCGCACGCGCGCCCCCCGCGCCCCCGGCGCTGCCCCTGCCCGCGCCCCCTTACCCGCGCCTCCTGGCCCGCGCTCCCCGTGGCCGCCCCGCGTCCCGCGCGCCCGTTGGCGCCCGGCGCCCAGTGGCTCCCCGCGCGGCCCTTGCCCTCCGCCGGCCAGGGCGCCACTTCGCGCCCCAGCCGTCCTCACAGACGCGCATTGTTCCCTCGGACTTCCTGGGCCCCACGCAGACGCTTCCTCCGTCCCCAAGCTCCCCCGCGGCCACCTCCCGAGCCCCGCCTCCCGCTCGGCCCCTCCACATTCCTACGAGGACCGGCCGCCTCCAGCGCCGCGTGGCCGGGCAGCTCCCCGCCGCTCCGCCCAGCTCCCTCACCTCCCCTCGCCCCCACCCCGGCTCTTCCCTCCCCAGCGCCAATCCCACACCCTTCACGGGCCGCTCCAGTCCCCTCCACTGGTGGGCCCTCCTGTCCGATCGCGGTGACAAGGGACAAGAATGGCCGGGTTCTGTCCCCGGTGAAGAAGGAATTGTCACCACCACCTCGCCCCCCCCCATGACCCTTCCCAGTCGGAATAGCGTGGTGCCAAGGGTGGCGGGGGGGAGGTAAGGCGGGGACGCCTAGCGGGACCTTCGCGCAGGTGGCCCTCCCGGGAGGCTTCGTGGTCCCCGCAGCGGGCGCTCGGCTCCACGGCCCCCCTGGGCCCAGCGGCAGTGGCCCGACGGCTTCCCGGCTCTCCTCTGCCTCACCGCGCACCGCCCCCTCTTGTCCCGCCCGGCCCGTTTCGGCTCAGAGGAGGGGTCAGGCTGCGGGCTCAGTGACATTAGGAGGTGTGATGACAAGAAGCAAATAAATACGTCCAAGAGCTTAACGCTTGCCCGGGCCCATCACCATCTGCACGCGCCCGGGGCCGCCGGCTCGCCGAGATAACGGGTGCGTTTGGGGATGTTCAGAGCCACACCTGCAGGCGGCTCGGGGCTTGGGGGGGGAAACAGAGGGAGGCCACTGCCCGGATCCTACACCTGATCTTCGCGGCTTCTGGGTGACTGGAATTGCCTCTTGATGGAGGAGGAAGAGAAATGAGGGGGAAAGGGACGAAGGAGCAGGAAAGAGACGGGGCCTCCCTCTGCCTCCAGGCGCGAGTCTGCATTTCGGCAACTCCAGGAAAGACTCTCTGGGAGAGGGAACACTAGGTCCTTTGCTAGCAGCCCTGGGGAAGTGGCGAGTTTGGGAAAGTGTGAAGAAGAAGTGTGCGTGACGCATTTCACACCTCCGCTCCCCCAATTTCTGACAATCTTTAACTCCCAGGACGTGTTGGGAACCCCTTTTGGCTTCCCACTCGAATCCCGGCTCCCTCATTCCTGCACTAAAATTTGAATTGCAGCTTCGCTTGTTCGCCGTGGAGGGCATTGACTTGTGTAGCCGGCACAACCCCGTGTCACTCGAATATTAAAAAAAAAAAAGAAAAGAAAAAGAAAAAAGCCCAGCGTGTTTCAGAATGAACGTTTACACAGAGGGAAGAGGAGGACCCCTAGAATTAGCCTTGGAGGGGGTGGGGGGAATGCCCGGAGGTTCCGAATCCTGGGGCGGCGCTTCTGACCCTGCAGCATGCTTGAGTCACTTGCGACTCCCTTTCCAGAGTGTTCGCAAGGCCAAGTCACTGATGGTTTGGGAGAAACGCGAGATGTGACAGAAGGAGGCTCAGCACTTGGCGGCTCCTGAAGATATTTGGGGTGGGGGGAGCCCCAGGACTTGAAAAAGGAATTCGTGGGGAAGCCTCAGCCCTTCATCCTGGCCGCTGGCGGTTCCTCGGCTCCCGGGGCTGGGCCAGCGGGCTACCCGGGCTTCAGTCCCGAGGGCGACTAAGTAAAGGGTCTCCCTAGACACACTGAGGGCATTCGGGCTGTAAACTGCTCGCCCGGCGCGGAGAGGAGCGCAGCGGTAGCCCAGCGTTTGTTACCCAATGCGGGAAACGCCCGCGGGCCCCGGGCTTGGCTCCGCGGTCTGTCCCCATCCACAGTCCCTCCCTCTCCTCGACCCCTTCGCGGCCTCAGCCCCGCGACGCGTAAGCAGCTTGTTATGTAAATTGCAAATCTCACAGCAGCGCTATTCTCGGCTCCCGGCTTTGGGTATAAAAGTGGCCGTTGTTAAATTAGTATCCGGCATGCGAAAAAAAAGGAAGGGGTGCAGTTTTATACAGATCAACTTTCCACGGGTTTAGCTCTGGATATTCGCCAGGAAAGGATATGTGCTTTTATGTTTCATAAGCTTCCTCGGAAGCAAACCTCCAGAAAACTGCTTGATTGCGTTTCAAGCACCTTGCTGATTTTCTCGTAGTCGTTAGTGGCGGTGTGATCAGAACGACAAGAGCAGACGTGATGGCTTTTGGGGGCGGACCAAAGCTTTTATTTTCAGGCTAGTGTTTCGATGGCTCTGTTGGCTGCTCCCCAGTCCCCACACGATCCTTGACTCAGTTGGCAGAAACATCCCCGCAGGAAACCTTGGGCTGGCTGCTTAACTCGCACCCCGCGTCCTTGCAGCCTGGAGGCCCCGCAGGCGACAGCGGCCATGGATGTTCGAGGGGACCCTAGCTTGGCCAGGGCGCCGCACCCCCACCATCCCTCCCCACCCCCCCGGGCCCACCGACGGGGTGGTAGCTGGGAGCGGGCGTGACGTCACAGCGAGGTTTAAAACAAGGCCTCGCTGGGCCCCTATAAGGGCAAAGGACCAGGGAGGGGGACGCGGGGGCGCCCCGGAATTGGGGGACTTTGTGACTCCACGAATGTGTGTGTGTGGCGGGGGCGGGGGGGTCCCTAACACGGATCATAAGGAGCACTTTTTCCTACTATGTTCAAGTCAAGTAGAGGGAGTGGGGATGGGGGTGGGAGGGCGGGGGGGGGATGCCTCCAAGTTCAGGAAATGACTCTCGAGGGGCTTGAGTCCAGCCCAGGATGCGCAGATTGCCCTCCAGGTCAGAGGCCCCCGGGAACCTTCCAGCATCCCCTGCGTGGCCCGAGAGCTGCGGGAAACAAGAAGACAAGGGAAGGGGCTTCTCCCACTAAGTACGGTGCAGCGGGTCCCGGGGGCTCTGCAAACCCAGGAGTGAGGCCGGCCTTCCGTAGCCATCCCAGCGTCTCCTTCGCTGCGGGGAGACAAAGTGGAAGAGTAAGGCAATTATCCCGACGGCGCGGCTGGAAAAGTCCCCATTAGACCGAAATTCACAAGCAATTGGAGCAAAGCCGGGGTGGGGGGATGTCTTTGAACTATTTCGATAATTGTCTCAGTTCTCCATTTGGCCTCCTTGGCGTGGACCGGGGGTAAGGGGCGGGTATCCTGGTGTCAATAACCGTTATTCGTTAATATCGAACCGTCCACCCGGCAGGTAGCGTTTGTCATCCCAGCGGCTTTAGGCCGGGAGGCGGCACCCGAGCGTCGGGGGGCGCGGGGCACCACTCCCGACGGGATCGACTTCCTTCTTCTCTTGGGGGAGCTGAGCTCTGTTAACGCAGTCCTTTTAATTCAGCCCCCTCCTGAGTGGAAAAATTATTCCTGCAATAAATGAAAGGAGCATTTGTATTTCGATTATGTTCTAAAGAAAGAAAGAAAAAGACCCACATTGGCTATCCGCATGATTGAATTAATCGGGTGGTTGCCCTCTTACGGCGGCCTCCCCAGGGAGTTCGTATGCTGGAATAATTTCATTTCATACCCCATCCCCAAGACTGGCCGGCGCCACCAATTACTTACACGGGAGAGAGCGTGCCAGCACCTGCTGGCGAGCACCCCTGGGTCCCGCTGCCCACCCCGCCGCCCACCTGTCGCCCCTCTCCAGCAAAGCTCCAGGCTCCGAGAGCGCTCGCGGGGCTCGGAGCGGAGCTGAAGTAGCAGGAGGGGACTACAGAGGACGCGGAGGGTGAAGGCTTCTTTTAACTTCGGTGTCTGGACACGAAAGATTTCGGGTTTCCTTGGTTCAGGCGGGAGAGAGGGAGATCAGAACTGTCACCTTTCATCAAAAAATGCAGAGCAAGAATAGAGTGGTTTAAGGGGTGGGTGAGCGGAGGGGAAGAGTTCTGTGAGCGAGCCTGGGCTTCTTGGGTTCAGGTCTCCAGCAGATCCAGCGCGGCCGCCGCACACCAGGGCCTGGGAGTGCAGAGAGAAGGTGGCCTCGCCGCCCCCAAGTTCGCGACCTCGGCCCTCGAGCGCTAGCTGCAGGAGACGCCTCCCCACACCCCCGCCCCGCTCCCAGGCGCCTTCAGAGAGGCTGAGGGTGAGGGCCGCAAAGGCCGCGCTGGGCTGCGGGGGGCCGCGGGGTGTTAGAGCGGGAAGGCACGATCCTGCACCGGACGCGCCTCGGCGATGACTGTTGGAGGAAGGGCTCTGAGACGCTGGACAGACCCACAGACAGCTCGGACCCACAGACGGGGTCGGCTGCCCCTTGGGGTGGGGGTGACTGGATCCGCGACCCCGCGGGGCTGCAGGGCGCTTTCCGGGCCTGCTCTTCTGCCATCCGAGAGCCACGCTGGCGGAGCCCAGTTCTTGGCTTCCCCGGTGTCCGGCCACGAAGGCCACCTGCGCGGGCCGGGCCGCACCAAGGCCCTGGGACTTTGTTCTGGCCACCTCAGCCCTCCCCGGGGCGCCCCAGTGAGCAAAGCACATAGCTGGGCCTGGGGTTCTCCTAAGGCGCTGTCCGCCTTGCACCCCGAATCTGGTGGGGAACTGCCTCAGGCACCCCCAGACGGAGCTGGGTGTTCGCGCCTCTCCGGGGAGGGACAAGGCCGTCGCCTGACTGGGAGCCCCGCAACAGCCGGGAGCGCTGGTTCCCGCGTGTGTCTGCGCTGGAAACGGTACCCTCGTGGCCGGACGCCCTCTCCCAACCTCCACAGGCTCCCTACACTTTCCCCCGAGCGGAGAGAGAGAAGAAGGGAGCGGGATAGAGAAGCTCCGAGGCGGCTCTGGGGACCGGGGCTGAACTGGCGAGCCGTCGGCCCCAGGGTCCACGTTCCCGCGCCTCGGGGCTCCGCGTTCAGCGGCCGCACCTGGACGCGCTCTGGGCGCTGCGCGTGCTCCGAGCGCCCCCTGCCGTCCGCACCCCGCTCTCGCGCCGGGGCGGGCTTCTACCTGCGCTTCCCGCCCGCCGCAGAACGGGGTCGCCGGGGTAGGCCACGCCGCGGGAGGCGGCAGGGCCTGGCTCGCAGTTTTCTCGACCCGCAACTCTCACCTACGTAGGATGCAGGCGGGCATCCGAGATCCGGGCAGGATCAGCGCGGTGGCCTCAGAGAGACCATCCCAGGTTCCAGGCATAGCCGGGGGGGACGTGATTTTGCTCCAGGAGCCCGAGCTGCCCTGGGCCTGGGGCTTCCAGCCACCGGTGACAAATGCCCCCCAGGCGGCCCCTCTTAATTGACGTGCACGTTACAGGAAGACCGAGGGCGCTTCATCGAGTGAGAGAGTCTGGGAGAGACCAAGGAATGTATTTACTGGCGGCCAGGTTTGCCAATAAAAGTTGCAGATGAAGACTGCTGGTTTCCAGGAAAGCATACTTCTGTTTTTAACCACTCTTTAGTCTTAATTACAAACAAAACAAAACAAAAAAGCCCCAAACAACAACAAAAAAATCCGGAACCTCCAAAAAACCGGTTCGGGGACTAAAGCGTGGCTGTTGATCACGGGTGCTAGTGAGCTAGTGGCGCTCTCACACCCCCGCACGCCTTACACACCATCAGAGTCACCGTGTGACCACATGGTCACGGCCGTGCACACCCACAGCTTCAGCAGGGAACGTCGCGCCAGTATTTACACAGGCGAGAGAGACAAGGCCCCCAAGCCAGCCAGACTCTGGCGCGCGGAGAGGTATGCATTCGGATTAGAACTATTTAGTTTGGAGGCGAAGATGTGAGAAACGATAAACTATGTCAAATAAAGAGGCAAATTTCTGCAGAATATTAAATAGAATTAAATTTATGAACGGAAAGGTGGTGTTTGCTCTCTGGTATTTAGCCACTAATTCATGTTGCATGTGTGTGTGTGTGTGTGTGTGTGTGTGTGTGTGTATATATGGGCCATAACCATATATATATGCAAGTAGTTGATTTAAGGTTAATGTCAAAATCAGGGGCAACAAACAAGGCCAGTATTCTCATCTACTGTAGTTCCCTTTTTGCTGGGGTGTTTCCTTTCCCTAATGAGATACTCACCCCCCCCCCATGGGATTTTGGCCAGAGTGAGAATTTCTTTGATATGACATTTCTCTACTCTTAACCACAACCAGTAATAACCACCATAATGAGGACAGATTAGAGACATCCAACTCTTATTATGTGGTTATTCTGCCCAGAGCTTTAAGTCATCTTTTTTTTTTCTTTTAACCCCTTCAAGGACACCAAAGTCCTACAGGGGGAAACTGAGGCTCAAAAAAGTAAGTAACTTGCCCAAGGTAACACAGCTCTCTTAATTTCATTTTACTGTGTCTTGTGGGATCTAAGACCCATTTGTGAAAAGGCACAACATTTCTGTGCCACTGAGAAAGGAAAAAAATGCCTCCAACCAAACTATTATCATCAGTGGTCTTATCTGCATGCCAAAGATGTTGAAATGTAAAAAATTAAAACGTACATTTCAGACCAATGATACATTCGTTCACTTATCTATTTAATCAACAAATGTGCCGAGGCCTTCTCGTGTTCAGCATTATTTTGAGAGCTGGGGATACACAGAATACCCTTTGCTGGACAGCTACGCAAAGGCATATACTACTAATGATGGGGAAAATGTTTACCCACATGGATGCTTGACTCTGTTGTGTGTAAATATATTTCACTTGCACTTGGCCATTTTTCTGGGACACGTATATTATTCCAGAGCCGTTCTAATGACATGAGGGGAAAGTGGTAAAAATACACGCCTGAAAAAAAGCTGGATATTTGGGAAGGAGCATTTCTATATAAACTAACAGAGGTCTTGTCTCCATGCTAGCTGGTAGTTTCTTTTCTGGGTCTCCCTTTCATTTCCCCCTCAAAGATTCTCCAGGAGATGCAGAGAATGGAAGAGAGGGGATCTTGCTGACGTCCTCCTTCCATGCTGGCCTCCCCCTTAGGGATCAGCCTGGCAGGACCCTCCATCTGGGAAAGCTCAGACAACAAGGGAGCATTGCCTCAGCCCAGGTCATCTTCACACTTAAGATCTGGGACAAAAGAGGCTGGGGAAATGGGGCAGCAGAAGCCAGGTTTTCCAGCAGGAATTAGCTGTCGGGATCCCACAACACGAGAGGATGAAGCTGAGGTCCCCGCTGAGTCACCTGCTCCTCTTCGCCCAGGCTGTCAAGTCCAGCTCAGCATCTCCCAGGGCGGCCGTGGCTTCAATGGAATGGAGGCTGCTGGTCAGGCCGCCCTGTCCGCCCAGTGGGGCTGGGAGCCGGGGTGGGGGGGGTCACCCGCCTCTCTGGAGGTGCTGGCTTCAGGGGACCTGGGGGCATGGTAGCCATGAGGACAAGTGGAGCAGAAAGGGCTCTGCTCTTCCAGGGCCCTGGCCGCAGGGGGCTCTACAGGGTGCTAAGGATGTTCTCGGGTCTTCTCGGGAGGAATTGTGATCTTCCCAGCCCTGGCAGTGTGCATCCTCCCCACCGGGTGGAGGGGGGAGAAGCAGGGCAGCAGGGGTGGGTCTCAGGGGCTGCGATGGATGGACACCCTACCCCTCCGGCTGAGGCGACTGTCTGGGACTATCCTGCTTCTCTAAGACCAGCCAGTGTGAGCGACTGGTCCCCCTTTGTCCTTCTCCCAGCATGAGGGGGAAGGTTCTTTCAAAGGCTGCAGGGGTAGTGTTCTCTCTCTCACATACACACACATCCAAGGCTGTGTTTAGTCTACCTCGCTGACATCCTTCCTGAACAGATGGGAAGAGGAAACGAGTCTATTAGCCATTTTTGCTTTCGTTGTACCCGGGCCCATCCATCATTTTCTCGCCTACCTGTCCCGGCTTCGGCAGAGCCTCTGCTGACTTCCCAGGCTGCAGAGTCCCAGCTACATCACGAGACGTTTTCGTCACTGCCCGCCTGGCCGGTGCTTTTCCTCCTTCCCTCTACACAAAGGCTTACATTATTGGATATCCCTGTGATGAAAGAAACACCAGATTAGATAAGGTCAGATTGCACTTTTATAAGGTGCCAGTATTGTCTTATGAGGAGTGTGTGCTTATGGTGCTAGTTTGTTTTTGTAGTTCTCTCTCTCCTGAAACATACACCATCTATACACACTTGGACTTACTTGGGAGAGGACCACGTACTGCCCAAAGGGGAGAGAAGTAGTTACTTGCCAAGAAAGAGCAAGTTGCTAAAAGCTGCTGACTTCTGGGAACCGGCCCAGTCGCCTACGTAGGACTGTTTTGCTTTTGTGTGTGGCAATTCTGCCATCTTAAGAAAACACCACAATGTTTTCTATTGTTTGCCTTTATGAGTATTTGCTAGCAAAGGTTATTTGCTAGGTGTATTTATTTTAGTAAGGAACACGTCCAAGGGCCCACAGATGCCGCTGGAGAATGTTTTGGCAGAGTCCCGGCAGGGGCTTTACATAATAGGAAAACAATTCAGCCCCACCCTCCCAACATCAAGGCAGACGCACTCCTGTATTTTGTTTAGTATCACCCACATTGTCTACTGTCTGTTGGAAGCATGCTAGTTTAGTTTCCTAGTAAACACCACCATCATCGATGTCGACTGTTTTTTCTGGAATAAGCTCAGTCTTGCTCAGGTCAGGATGGTGTGTCCATTTTAGCTCATCTTTGAAACCTCCAGAAATGAGGGCTGAAGCACTTCCTTTCGCTTCTAAATTAATTTTGAAAACCCGTATCTCCTATTTCTCCTTAATTGGGCAAATTTTGAATTTCCCCTGCATTATGCATTTAATGGAATCAAATAAAGAAGTTTTTCTTCTCCTTTTTCCCCCTCCTTCTCTCAGCGATTTGCACATCAACTTTCCTGATGATATCTCTATCGCCCTGCTGATTTCAAGGAGATTCAGTTATCAGAGGGTGCTGACAGTCTGTTGTAAATCTCATGAAAGGAGAGTTGTACTTTGTTTTCCAACTGGGCCAGACATTTTCCAACTAGGTATTTAGAGCACAGAAAGCATCCCCTAGCAGATTACAGTAATAGTCAATACAGGTCAAGAGCTGGATTCAGAGTTCTTGGCAATGCCCCTTTAAAAACAAATTTCTCTGATATGCCCAGATATGCTTTTCCAATATTAACATAACTTTCAGTTTTATCCACCATACAAACAAATACTGTAAGTGTCTACATTTGTGGAAAAAGAAAATGATGTATGCATAATTTGTTCTTTCTCTTAGGAAAAGTTTATTGAATTTCGGATAGTTCACTCTAATGTAAGCCTGGATGGATTCAGTTCATGCCCCCCGTGATGTCCCATTTCTGGCCACTTCATTTTATTTTAAAAATCTGAAGTTAGGTGGGTTTCAGGGAACCTGGGCTGCAGCCAGGAGAGAGTGGAGGTGGGATCGGAAAAAAGAACAGACCAAGGTCCAAATTTTTGAGGGAAAAAAAAAAAAAAAAAAGCTGGGTGGGTCTTTTTTTGATAACCTTTCTTTTAGAGTCATGAATACAGTTGCTAATTCTCTTTTAATTTGAAGGGTTTAATAATGACTAAAGGGAGTATGGAGTCTCAAAGGGAAGCTATAGGGGAAAACACTGCCCCCCCCTTGTCCCCTGAGGCTGCTGGGAGGATGGATTTGGGGGTGAATGGTAAGGGAAGGGTTACCTTTGTTCAAGAATGCCTCCTCTCTTTTTAAACATACATCAACTGTCTAGCTAGGGGTTCTTAAGCTTTGTTGTTCCGTGGACCCCTTTGCCCCTCCTCAGAATGTAGCAGCAGGCAGTGTTATGACACCACTAGCTTGGGGTCTAACAACGACCATAATTTCCAAATATGGATGAGCGTCCGCGATTTTTTGAGATATGCAATAACGGTAATGTGATATGAAATGACTACTACTGTAATTTACTGCATGCATTCGTAAGTGAAGGAAATGCTAGATTTCAGTTAGAAGTCAGAGAAAATAAAGATACTAAGTTGATTATTTTCTCAATTCAAGCTCACGGGCCCCTGGTTCAGAACCCCTGCTCTAACACTTCAGTGCAAATTGCTTTTATACCATCTGATTTTCTCCATTAGCACTGATGTGCCCCTGGGGAGAAGGGCAAATGGGAATATGGGGGGGGGCGGGTAGTGGGGGAGAAGGCCATAGGTGGGAGGTGCGTGAGGATGCTGAAGGAAAGCTGCCCCCCCTTCGCGTGAGGGACCCCTGCAAGGCCCGGCGCTGGCCCCTGAGGGGCCTGGGCTCTACAGTCTCCAGAAGCTGGGCGCAGCGCCGGCTTCCTTTCTCAGCGCGCAACTCTTCCTTTTCACCAGGAGCGTCTCGCCTCTCCGGAGCGGATGGGAGTCAGAGGGAGGAGGCCTATTTCCCTCGCCACCTGGCAAACGGCTGGCACACACAGTCCGTATCCAGGTGGGGAGCTGGGGTTTCGCTCGGCAGGGGAAGACCACCGCTGGGCCCTGGTTGTTGGCTGGCCTGGGCAGGAAGCAGGGCCCATGGTAGAAACTTGTGAGGGACAGAGGGGTTCACATGGGGCCAGCAAGAAGCCGAGGAGGAGCAGGCAGAGGGCAGCGGGTATAAGGGCCACGTTTCCAGTGCTGCGTCCCAGAACCTGCTGCTTGCTGGCACCAAGTGGCGGTGTTTCCGGCAAATAGTGCCCTCTCCACATTGGCCCATTTTCTTTTTGAAACTGACCCCAAATAATACATATGGTGAAGAGCAGGCAGAATGCTCGTGAAAAAGGACTTCTCCCAATTATTTCAAGGGAATGAAATGGTTGCACTGTCCCTGCAAAATCTGACAGAGAAACAAAACTCTCCCCATCTGAAGCCTTGGCACCAGGGTGCCCAGCCGGTAAACTGCAGCCAGGGTACTCAGCTAGTGAATTGCAGGGGCCGGTGGCCTAGGCAAGAGGCTTCACCTGCCTCAGTTTACATATTTTTTAAAGGAGGGAATAATATTTGTCTCTTACTTAAAAGTTAAATGAGGAATTTTTATGAAAAGATCTGTGTGGAGAACCTTTGGAATGCCTTTGAAAAAAGACACTGTAAAAAAAAAAAAAGAAACCTTGTAAATACAGGAAATTAAAAAAGAATGATTATAAATAGCAAATTTAAGAGGTTACTGGCGTCCTAGAATTTCCAGTTGACATTACTGAAGTTTAATGCCCAAATTTCACCCTGGCAAGTCAAGTCTGACTCCGCTCTGAAAGGACGCTAAGGAGAAAGAGGCTGGCAAAAAGCATTACAGAGAAACCTCACTTGCAGGCTACCTGCCTGCACTTCAGATTTGTAATATTTTCTTTATATAAACCACTTAAGCTTTAGAATCAGTGTTGCAGTGCCAAACAAAGGGAGCTATAAAATTTTGAGGGTGAGGTCCTTCAAATATAACAGATATTTACATTTGTGAATGTAAATAAATCACACAGTCTACTCCAGCGTGAGTTGGGTGATAAACACAAGTGAGGGTTTTGATAGGAAAGTACTTGGAGCAAACTAGATGTCCATTAATGAGGACAGGAAGCTAATGGAAGCATTCAAAGTAATAAATATGAAGATGTTGCAAAGTATTGAACTCTATGGATTCGTTTGGGCAAAAAGTGTTAAATTAAATGCAAAAATGAAAATAATTGTTGGGGTAGTGGGGTTATGCTTTTTTCATGTAAACACTTCTTTAATGTTTAACTATATAGGGTTTTTATTTTTTATTTATTTATTTATTTTGAGGTATCTCGGCTGGGTATTGAACCCCAGACCTCGTATGTGGGAAGCTGTGCTCAACCACTGAGCCACATCAGCTCCCCTGAGTTTTTTATTTTTTTCCTTTTTTTTGCTTTTTTTTTTTTTTTGTTTTTTTTTTTTTTTTTAGGAGGCACCGAGAACTGAACCCGGGACCTCCCACGTGGGAAGCAGACACTCAACTGCTTGAGCCTCATCCGCTCCCCAACTATATAGGTTTTAAAACTATCAAAGGGAGACAGGAATTTGGAAAAACTTTGTGATTTGAAATAGCAGATCCTTCAAGAGAAGCCTCTCAGGAAAATCCTTAAGCTGTCTGTGGGATGGAAATGCCCCCAAGGGCAGGTGGGGGACAGGAGGATCCAGAAGAGCAGTGGCTGTTGGTGGGAGAAGGAGGGTGGAAATGGCCTGAGGTAACGTGAAAAGAGGAAGAGATAAATGAGGGACCTCAAGTCCCCCCCCATTTCAGGAAGGAAATGAAGAAAAGCCTCCAGGCCCAACACCACAGCCCATCACTGCCTCTTTAAAATGGTTTCTGTACCTGCTGATTCTCATAATGAAGGCACTGGGGAGTCACAGGTTCACGGGAAGGCAGCCTGGCCTGGTCGGGAGAGCTAAGCTTCAAGCTTCCAGGGCTGTTGACTTCCTCTGTCAATTTGCCCGAAACTTCTCTTCTGGACTTGTTAGGAGGAACGTGGGAGGGAGGGGAAGGCTGAGAGCCTCAGGTAGGAAGAGTGTACGGGGAGAGGTTGTTTGGGGTTCTGCTTTTTTTTGGGTTGGGATGTGTGTGTATTTACATGTGTGTGTAAGTGTGGTGTGTACGTGTGTTGCCTGTGTGTATGAGCGGTGTGCGTGCATGCAGGGGGCTGCGTGTACACACGTGATGTGCGAGCATGTGTGTCTGTATATGTGTGACATGTGCACATATGTGTGTGCGTGCACACATGGTACTTATGTGCATATGCTTGTACTTGTGCCTGTGCCATGTATGTGTATATGTGCATGTGTGTGCACTGTTGTATGTGCGTGTCTGTGTATGTTTGTGTATGTGAGTGTGTGTATGCATGCATGCATGTGTGTATGTGTATATGCAGGGACCCGCAGGTGCTTGTGTGTGTGTGTGGGCATGTGTGTGTGCGTGTGAGCCTCCATAGCCAATGGCTACATGAGAAGGTTCCTCGTTTATTATGTTAAACAACAGCCAGAAACTTTCTGTTGCCCTTTAGCATTTATGGAAAAGAAATCATTGAAAAAATCCATAATCAGCTTGTTTTAGACATGCTTAATGTCATCTACGGTGTTTGCCTGGGGGTTACAAAATAAAGGCAGATTCCATATTTTTGACTTATAGCAACTTTAGTTGTGGGTGTTTATGTATTGATGTGGACAAGTGTTCTCTTGTGATTCGGAATAAACTGGAATTTGGACGTCAGGTTTGAGGACTGGAACAAGTGGTTTCAGTTATTTCTTGACTCCCTCTCCTCCCTTTTATTTCTCTTGAACCCCCCCCCCCCCCCAGGAATCCAGGCTGTGGGCCCTTTAATGGGTCCGCTGAGGCCTGGGAATGGAGCTGTGTCTCCATCTAGTGGGAGAAGTGAGAAGTGCACCTGAAAGCCTCAGACGCGAAGGTGGCTTGGCCACAGCAGGGTGAAGGGGGCGGGGAGCTTGCCTGCTAAAGTCCTGATTTTTTTTTTTTTTTTTTAAAGATTTTATTTATTTATTCATTTATCTCCCCCTTACTGCTTGTGCTCGCTGGGTCAGCTAACCACGCCGTGTGGGCGGGCTTGCCTTCACCAGGAGGCCCCCCGGAACCGAACCCAGGGCCTCCCATATGGTAAACCGGAGCCCTACTGATTGAGCCACAGCCGCTTCCCTAAAGTCCCGATTTTTTGCAAGCCAAGAGTCTTCCCCTTGGACTTGGAATGGCAGCATATCGCATGGGATTTCCGGCTGGGTTCTTAGGGTGAGTCCAGCTCGATGGGGAGAAGGAGCAGCTGAATTGCATGGTGTGGAACTGGGGTCTGTTTCCCTATGGTGGACAAAAACATCCTAAATGAGTCTGGGTTGTCTTGCTTTGGTCCCCTCCACCTCCAAATCCAAATGGACCCCCGAGAGCTTGCTCGTTCCTCAGCAGCTCCCAGGACAGGAGGTGGGGAGGGGAAAAGTCCTTCAAACTTCCATTTTGGAGAAAAATGTTAAAGACCTTCAGGTTGCAGTCCCAAAGCTACCCATATACCCCCTCAACCTGGTGGGAAATCGTTGGGGTACGAGGACCCCAGGGTAAAGTCTCTGTACCACCCCCTCTGTCTGAGGGAGGAAGCAGACACCATTACCTCACCAAACGTGAGTCTGCGATCAGGAGCCACCTGGGGGCAGGAAGCCACAGTGGAGGAAGCTTTCAACTGCACCAGGGCTGTCCCAAAGGCCATTCCTGAGTCTGAGCCTTTTGAGGCACAAACAGCCCACATGCTGGTGGGTGCTTCTTGGGGATCCCCCAAATCCTGCTGGCTGACATTTTCCGACCATCCTGGTAGTGGAGGATTTGGTTGTGTTACCTGAAAGTCCAGTCCTTAGAGAAGCCTCCAAACCAAACGTCCCTAACTGTCTGGAGTTGTGTAACGCTCACCCTCATTTGTGAGTTAACCTTGCATACCTTAATTTAGTCTTTCTTAGCTCTTGGTTTGTTCAGCCCATCTCCTCAACAACGCTTGAGCTTCAGCACCATGGAGAATTGCATTGGCTCAGCCTGTCACCACTGAAACCAGCACAGATCCTTCCTTTTTATTTTATTTTATTTTCCTGTTCTGCGTTGCCTAAATGCAGAAACACCGTAGGGGGAGAGAGAGACTTTTGGCTGCCTGATTGGGATGGAGAAGGAAAGGCTGGATGGGGAGTGACTGAGTTCATCTCTCCTATAAGGACGCTGGACTTTTTTTTGGCTAGGTTTTCAGGGTACACACCCTGAATTTTAACTTCTCTGTCCCAAAGTTTGCTTCTGTGCTGAGAGTTGGATCTGATCTTCGTTCCATGGCTCAGAGGAATAACCTGAGTTATTCACTATCAGTAACACACTGTAGCATGTCAAGATACGGTGTCTCTTGGTTCGTGGCCCCGGAGAGAGAAACCGACTTAAATCATGACTGATGTCTGGGGACCCCTCCCCCTCCCTTTGCCCATGGCCCCGTTTGACCCAAAGTCAGCAAAAAAAGACCTAAATCCCCATTGAGAGAAAGAGCAAGGGAGAGGAATGTGCTGGAATGAGCCTGTCTGGACGACCCAATTTTCTTGAGACATGCGGAGGCGGCAAGCTCTTGAGAAACTGCAGGGAGGATGTGTGTACCTCACTGCAGACCCTCCCCATGGAGGCAGGGCCCCCCAGAGCAAAGTTATGTAAGAAGCCTTTATGATTAGGGGAAAGTGTGTAATCTGCTCCGGAAGCACACAAAGCTCATCTCTCCTCTGCAGCTGTGGGGTCCTCTTACCCCAACTTGTCTATCAGAAACGTGCCCTCCCTTGTCTAATTTCCACAGGCACATTTTCCATGGGCTTCAGTGAGGGAGAGTTTAGACAACAGAATTCTATCCCTTTAGCCGTGAGAGAGAAAGCAGGGGCTTCCCACCTTCCCCTGATTTTAAAAAGGGATTTCATTGACGACTAACCCTTGATAAGCTTCCTGGTTTTATTAGCATTTTGAATCCCCTGCAATTCATAATGCCACCTGCAAATGTATTTCGGTCAGAAGCTGCAGTCACGCTCAAATGGCAGCTTTAAGTGCGGGCAGTTTCTCAGTCTGGCTTTTCGGTTCTCACACTGATAGACTCATAACTTGCAGAGAAAGATCCAGGCTGACTCGGCCGACAGCTTCATAAGGAAAGACCTCGGCAAAAAGGCAAATTCATTTTGTGGACTATGTATGTGTTCTGGAGGAATGTTAAGCAACTGCAAGAAAGCGCATAGCCGGCTCAATCTAAACTTGCCAGCAATTTCTTTCTTGGCCAGACAGTAATTTTTTTGTGCCTTTGTCTGGATTTTTAAAAAAAATTTTTGAGGACGGCAAAACGAAAACAATTTCATTCTTTCTCTCCCTCTCTCTCTCCCTTTCTCTGTCTCTCTCCCCCCCCTCCCTCCCCCCTTCTTTCCCTCTCCTCCTCTCTCCCTCTCCCCCCTCCCTCTCTCTCCTCCCTCCCTTTCTCCCTCCCTCCCTCTCTTTCTTTTTTTCTCTCTCTCCTTTTCTCTCCCTCTCCCTCCCTCCCTCCTTCCCTTTCTCTCTCGCTCTCTCCTTCTCTCCCTCTCCTCCTCTCTCCTTCTCTTTCTTTCTCCCTCCCTCTCTCTCTTTCTCTTTTTCTCTGTCTCTCTCCCTCTCTCTGTCTCTCTCCCTCTCTCTCACTCCTTCTCTCTCCCACTCTCTCTCTCCCTCTATCCCTGTCTCTCTCCTTTTGTCTCCCTCTCCCTCCCTTCCTCTCTCTCTCTCATCCTGCTCCTCCTCTCTCTCTCCCTCCCTCCCTCCCTCTCCCCCCCCCACCATCATACACACCTGGACCCATGTATGGAAACCACACAAACCTGTGGCCCTAGCTGCCAAGCAGGGTCAAATGACAAGTGACTACATGACAAAAATCAATCAAGGCAGAACGCTTCCTTTTCATACAACCTCCTCCCAGGAATCTGCATTTGTTAACACTCCAAATCAAGAAAGCCCTTTGGTGTCCCTCCTCATCCTTTTCTCCTCCAAAGGGAAGTGAGGTTTCTTTGTTGCTTTCCCCTTTTGCCCTCTTGAGAAAGCATCTGGAGCCCATTTCCCCTTCAGCAAGTACGGGCAGATGAGTGTTGGAAAGGACTCAGGTCAGGCACCTACCTTTGACTTAATTCCTGTGCAGTGGACTCAGAGACTTCCCTTCTGCAGAGGCCAGCTCCCTGTGACAAAAGCAACAGGGTCTGGGGATCCGTTGGCTTGGCAGAGATTTCTACAAACATGGCAAGTTCTGACAATGCTGTCTACTGCAGGAGCCCATGCATCAAGCTGTTCCCCTGGGTGGGAGTCGTCTCGGCAGGGCTTCCAGAAACGTCTCCAGAGGAGAAAAAGCTCATTCTGGGTCGGACGAAGCCGAGGAGGTGGGATTTTGTGCCTGTTTCTCTCGTGCCCATTGTGTGTTTGTACAAGCCAAGCAAAACCCCTGGTGAATCACTTCACTCCTCGCAAACACGGTGCAGCTTTCGAAATTGCCCAAGGATCTTTTTGGCAGTTCAAAGGAAAAATGTGCTATTTCAGTCTATGAATGTATCTCTTTATAGCTGTAGAATTATCACATATCATATGCATGCTGCACCTGGCCGGTGGCTGTGCATGGCCATCAAGCGTTCTCTAGGGGTGAGTGCTTTTAGGTAGTGAATATCTCACTCAATATACTCTAAAATCAGATTTCTATTTGTGGGCTGGGCCTAGAAGCAAGTATTTTTTTTTTTTTTTTTTTACAAGACTGAACAAAACCAATCTCGTTTGTGTGTAAGGGCAGGAAGGGGGCAGGGAGAGGGTGAAGAAAGTGGTAGGAGCACCTGGGTCTTGAACTTCAGAACCAGAAGTGGCACTTTGGCTGTGGTGGAACTCCAAGACGGCTGAACCACAACAGCTGATATTTTCCAGGAGCTTTGTTCTTCTGGACCAAACAGCTCCTACCTGTTTGGAGGTTCCCTTTGAAGCCAGTGGAAGCTCTGGGACCATGGGCATGGCAGGATGGGAGCAAGAGCCGCTATTCTATTAATGTGTGCCTCATTAAGAAATGAGCGGGGAAGCGGCTGTGGCTCAATCAGTAGGGCTCTCGTTTACCATATGGGAGGCCCTGGGTTCGGTTCCTGGGGCCTCCTGGTGAAGGCAAGCCCGCCCGCACGGCGTGGTTAGCTGACCCAGCGAGCACAAGCAGCAAGGGGGGGATAAATGAATAAATAAATAAAATCTTTAAAAAAAAAAAAAAGAAATGAGCTGCTGGATTATTTAGAGAAAAGCAGCGGCATTAGACGTATCTGCTAAAAAGTTTGGGGCTGGCAGACTCTAATGGTTGCTGGCCGGTCAGACTTGATTACCATGATTTTCTTTTCCATAATATTTTAAACACAGTAGATCTCGACTTAAAAATGATTCACAATAAGAACAAAATTTTGGAAAGGCAGACTCACAAGTGTGAGCTGAAGCTTGCCTACTAGGGCATGCATTGGTTGTTTCCATCAGGAATTGTGCAAAAACTTTGCTGAAGTTAGGAGTCAAAGGCAGCTTCAAAAATAGGGCTGCAGATTCAATTCAAACAGCACGTTTTACCTGTGTGTTTGCTGCAGAAGGCAGGTCGAGGGGTTTGTTCTCACCCAGAGATTTGGCACTTGCAGTACTTAAGGTTCCTCGGTAGCTGTTCACCTTTCCTGAAACAATAATTCTATTCAACTTCTGCGAGACTTTTTCTTGAAGGTGTTTTGCTTGCTGCTAGCCATAAATAATCGTTTGATAAAGACTGTGCATTTTTAAGATCTGTGGATTCTGGGTAATTGTTAACTCCTAATAACTTACCTTTTGGTTTTATCCCACATCAGAGAAAGATAATTAACATTTCAAAAAATTAACTGCATTCATACAGTGTTTGGTTAATAAAGACACATGATTTTGAAACTAGCTCGTTACCTTTCTCTGCCCTGGAAGTATAAGATACTTTCTCCATCTTGTCTTTCTATACACACCAAAAGTCACTCATCAAATACCCTCTGCATTTCTGGATATGGCTCGCCCTGGTAGTAAGACTCGTTTACTAGTGAACAGTGGCAGAGTTTTGGGATGTACTAAGGATGAGCATTTCAGCATTGTTGTACTATTGAATATGTGTTCACTATGTTAGGAGTAAATTATTTCACTTAGGGATGGCATTTTAGTGTGTTGGGGCCATACTGGGAAAAATATTTCAAATAAAGGATCTCTTTCAGGTGTCCTTTACACATTTTCATAACACGGAAAGATTACGAACCTTCTCCAAAGTGAGATTCTGAAACAATCCCTACAGGGCACCTTTTCCTAAAGTGGGTAATGCTTGTTCTGCAAAGGTATTCCTTTAAACTTGGGAAATTCTGAACAAAGTCAGACTCGTTTCTCCACTGCAGGCCTTCTCAGAGCCTTTACTGGCTAACACACATTTCAAAGTGTCCCTCACATACTTAATCATGGAATTACCTCCTGGACCAGTATTTTCTGGGTTTCTTTTTGGGAAATACCACAATAGAGACTGGGAGGCACACAGAATATATGAGGGATTCCTAAAGTTGAGGGGCTACCTCTTTTGCTTGGGCTCAAAGGCACTGTTGCCGCAGTGGACAGATGGGAGCTGTTGGGAGATAGACCACAATGGAAATTTAAAAAATCTCCCCCAGGGTCTTGGGTAAGTAAAGGCACACCCTCCCTCCCTTCTCTTTCAGTACATATCAAGGGCATCATTTTCTGGCTTTTAGGAACCGAAATGGACATGCTGCTCTCTCATCTGTGATTTTGCAAGAAACATTTATTGACCAGGATGTACAGATGCTGCAAAGTGTGGATCATGCAAGGATGAAGACGACTGTGATTTGCCAAAGGAAGAAAGAAACTCACAGTGACTCTCTTTGATCTTGTGTTTCCAGACACATTGATAATCATCTCAACCTCCTTTACCAGATTCACATATTTCAGGAGCTGCCTTGCTAGGAGTTCTCTGCTCTGTGAATCCAGTGAACACAAAGTGGACCTGATTCCTGTACCTGCTATTGTGGAAAGACTGTGGCTTTCTTTCTCCTTTCATATCTCTTGTGTAGACAGCATCTGTCCATGTAGCACAGCAAGTAGATGATGATAACGTATGAAGGGCTTTTGGATGGCAGTCAATAAATTGTTCTCACGGTGTCTCCATGTTCCTTTTTCATTTTGGGCAATTTGAGGCGTGATGCCAGTCATCCCTGCACACAAGAAAAACATGCTGACATTATTATCAAGTGCAGGACAAGCCAGGTGCTGTGCTCTGTTCTAGGAGATGGGGGAATGAAATCTTGTGCCCATCCAAATTGCAACAAGGTCTTGCATTTGTAACTAAAGAGTAACAGTTACAGCTGCTGTTTCTCAAATGCCTACTTCAACTTCCCAGGTTTGCTTTGAACAATACCTTCAAACTCACTGGCCATGTTTGGAACAGACTTTTTTTTGGAATGGAGTTGACTGTAATTGTTGGGGATTGAAGGAAGGCATTTGAAAGCACTCAGCGCAATGCCTGGCTCGAGGTAGGAGCGCAGGAAAAAGGACTGATGTTGTCCTCTAAATATAACGCAAAAGCGACCTTGTTTCTTATATCTTTGTCCAGTGTGCTCATGGCAACTAAAAGACAAAATTACAATCGACTACCCAAAATGGAGTAGACATGAGGACACCTTTGCAATCTTAGTTTTTAGAAGAATTTTCCTTTTTCATCAGCTGGGGAATACACACAAATCAAAGCAGAGACTTGAGTGAATTCATTGAATAAATCACACCAGTAACATATATTTCCTTGCTTTATCTAGATTATTCAGGCACAAATATGGTGGGGTCATGTATTATCTGGAAAACCGCCTCAGTTATCCATGTCACTTTGTGTTTTAGCAGATGTTCTAGAGAACGTTACAAACGCTTACCATGAACGTAAATGACAAAAACAACTTTGTGCATGGGTCCTGTACTTTGTAGGAAGGATTATCAGAATATTCTGAGCAGTTCGGGTTCTACATAAAGGAGATGGCTTTAGAATATTGTATGTGCATGTATATATATATATATAATTTTTACCCCCCTGTGAAATCTATGGTATTTGCTATTCCCATGAAAGTCACAACATAAACTCACAGATACCTGCACAGGACCTCATTCCGCAGCCGTCAAGGCTGGTGTGCTAAGTCCAGCCCCCTGGGAAACTGGCCTGACTGAAGACTGCAGGGCCAGCTCTCCCTGGAGTCAACAGGAGCAGACAGGTTAGTTACGGCGAGAGACGGAGTCTCACTTCGAAGCTCCTTTATTCACTTGCTCATAACTTTCTGCCAAATTCTTTGGGGCTGAAACCTTTCTTGTCGGATGCCAGGTCGTGTCTGCCCAAAGGTACATTTTTCTGGAGAGTTTCTGCCAGAGCTCTTAAGCCTTTCTTGAGTCAATGAAAAAAAGGAATTCTTCATTTGAATTGGTTGGCTTTAGCTCTCCAGTAATTCAACATTTAACCTAATCAAACAGGAGGCTCTTTCTCTCCCTCTCCTCTTTCTCCCTCCCTCCTGGTCTCTCTCCCTCCCCTTTCCCCTCCCTCCCTTGCTCTCTCCTTCCCCCTCCCCCATCACTCTCTCCCATCCTTGTCTCCCCCTTTCCCCCTCTCCCTTTCTCCTCTCTCTCCCTCCTCCCCTTCCCCCTCTCTCCCCCTCTTTCCTCTTTCTCTTCTCTTTCTCTCACCCTAAGTCTTCCCCTTCTCTCCCCTCTCCCTCCCTCCTACTTTCTGTCTACCTCTCTGTCCCCCCTGTCCCTCCCTCCCCTCTCCGTCCCCCCCATTCTCTCTACCCCTCTGTGTCCCCCCACTCCCTCTCTCCCTCTCTGTCTCTCCCTCCCTCTCTACCCCCCCCCCGCAGGACCTACTTTCCCAAACAAGCCCATGTGAACCTTAAACAAGCGGTAGTTTTTCCCTCGGGAACAAACCTCCCCCTGCTTGGTTTTCTCTCACAGGAAAGGAAGGGAAACTGGATTATCAGCAACCTCATCAGACCATGGTGGTTTTTTAAGCCCAAACACATCGTACTCATTTGCCTGCTACTTCAAAATTAGGAATGTGAAATATGAATCAGAAATAGACCTTTAAAAGGCATCACTAACCCAACAGCAGAAGCCAAGGTTGACTCCTCCATCAGGTCCCTTGGCCCTCGGGATCTCGGGCTTTCCCGCCATCTTGATCCTGGCCATTCCCTTGTCACAGGAAAGTTGGCGGAGGGTGGTCCACAGCTAGAAAAGGATCCTTCTGGAAAGGAGGGGAGTGGGGAGGCTGGCAATTGTGGCTCAAGCAAGGTCACCAAGGTAACCAAGAAGCTGCCTGTGCTGTGTTCCTTGCATCCTCCCATCTTCACTACCCAGGTGATTTTGTAAACACGGATGCCACAGGTCCATGTCTATACTCAATAGCAACGGGCAGCTCCAATTTTCAGGGGAAAAAAACCCCGCTGTCCTTGATGAAGTGACTCCCTGCAGTCACTACCTGGGTTCATCCTCTGTCCCTTTCCACAACATGAAGCTCTCTTCACAAAGGATTTGGGAAACTGTGATAGCAGAGCAAGCTAAAGACATAAGAGAGAGAAGTCCAAAGGATTTAGGGAGATAAACTGAAGAAAAAAGCAAGCTTTCATTGGGGTTCTCTTTTTGGAGAAATGAACATGTTCTAAAATGGAATGTGGTGATGCATGCACAGCTGTGGTTATACTGAGAGAGCTTGATTGTACAACTTGGATGGATTTTATGGAGGGTGAATATATCTCAATAAAACTGTTAAAAAAGAAAGAAAGAAAGAAAATTAGCTTCCAAGGTTGCGGTTTGCTCCTGGGAGCACCTGGCCATCCCATCAGCGCGTTTACCTGCAGTTAGAGCCGCCCCGACCCCCGGAGGTAGCCGGCCCATTTTGTCACCTGGGAGAGAGCTGAGCACGCGGAGTGTGGCTCAAGCTTCAATCAGGAGCTGACCTGAGGAGTGGCAAGGAGGCAGGGGTCCGGAACTGTGTGCTCTGAGGAGGGGCAAGGGCTCCTGCCAGGTGGGAGGAACTGCCTTTCTCGCAGCAGCTCTGAAAGTCCAGAAGCTCCTAAGGCAGCCTGCAAGCTTCCTGGTCTCCAAGGAAAGGCACCGCCCCATTCCCACATCCCAGGTCACATGTGATTTTTTTTCAGTGAATGTTTTTTTCTTTTCCAAGCCATTTCTTTGAACCTGATTTCAGCTGCAGAAAAGCACACACCAGTGCATTAGGATGTGGGGAGGGTGGGGAGACACTGGGTTGGCTGGAGCTCTGTCCCCAAGATATCATCTCCCCTGGCTGCCCAGGAACCAGGTGCATCATAGCAATAGGCAGCTACATTCTGCAAAGATGTCTGTTTCCTGGCCGAGAAACTAGCTTCTGGGAGATACTAGATATAACGCACAGATTATAGGCATTTGAAGCACTTTGGAGAGACCCAGGCTAAGTTGTTGTCTCTTATGAATAGAAATAGAATTGCAGGAGTTAGTGCATGGGGCCATCAGGCACCTGGGTGGCATCGAAGGGTGTGGCTGTGTTTTGTTTTGGGTTTTTTTGATGAGACTCATATGAAGCAATACTTATCACCACCCTTCTTGAACAACAACCAAAGCTCTTCGGTTGTAGGTTTTCTCACCTCCGTAATTGTTTATGAATTAACTGGAAGGGTAATTGGATGAGCTTAAGGTGCCCAGAGGCACCTGAGAGAAACCAGGGCTGTGTCTACACAGGCTAGGTCATGTGGGAGAGCTAATGGGACACTTTAGATCAAATTCCCTGTTTCTAGTTATTGAAGAAAGGATTTTTGTTGTTGTTCTGAACTGTGGAAATTAGTTCTCCATGTGGGCGAACTTCAGCAGGCAGGTAGTTGGCTTATTATTCCGTGCAATTGCAAAGAGATGACGGAGTTTGCATAGAAGGTTGGGAACCAAGGTTTTGGCAATCGATAGAATAGTCATCAAGATGAATGTCTCCACTATCGAAAAAAACATTTATTTAAAAGCCAGAAGAAGTTTTTGAGGCTTGTCTTTTCTTTTTCTAAATCTAATTTGATTGTTTGAATGGGCTATATGAGTATGTTTTACATAGAAAAAAGATATAAAAAGGGAGAAGTCCCATTCCCATGGAGGTCTCTGGCCTCCTGTTCCAGGCACCATCCCCCAAATGTGGAAACTTTTGTTAGTTTTCTGTGTTCATGCACATGCTTGTTGCCTTCTAGTGTTTCTTTATGGAAATGTAAAGATGTAAAAAATATGTATTCTTTATTTTCTTCCTTTTATAAACAAAACACCTTGCTTTAGTTTACTTAACATTTTATCCTGATGACCTCTCTCTAATACTTAGAGGGTGTCCTTTTTTGCTTCTACAGCTGTGAGGCATTCTATGGGATGGAAATGCCAAGGTTTATTTGACCAGTCCTCTATAATTGGACATTTTTGTTGTTTCCAGTCTTTTGCTCCAACAGTGACTTAATAGATGAACTTGTACATATGTCTTTATATATGAATGTAAGTGTATCCAGAGGGTAAATTCCCAGAAGTGAGATTTGCTAGGTCAAAGGGTGAAGGCATTTATAATTCTGAGAGTTATAAAATCAGCCTCCACTGGCATCTTACCATTTCTCACAGCCTTGCCAGCCTAACATGCTGTCAAATTTAGGGATTTTTGCCAGTCAGATAAGTGAGAAATGTTAACTCAATGTAGTTTTTATTTTTTATTATAGAAGCTGTATGTTTCCAGAAAAATCATGCATAAAATACAGAGAGTCCCAATGTAGCCTCTCCATTATTAACACTTTGCATTAGTGTGTTACCTTTGTTATAATTGATGAAAGAATATTATTATAATCGTACTATTAAATATAGTCCATAGTTTTCATTATGATTCACTGTGCTGTACAGCTCTATGGTTTTTTTTTTTTTTTAATTTTAATATAGTAACGTATAGATGACCTAAAATTTTCCCTTTCGAGCACAAATATATAATTCAGTGCTGTTAATTACGTTCATAATGTTGTGTTACCATCACCACCATCCATTAGCAAACTGTTTCCATCACCCCCAACAGTAATTCTGTACTAATTAAGCATTGACTCCCTATTTCCTACCCCCACACCAGCCCCTGGTAGACTGGATTCTAGTTTCTGACTCTATGAACTTGCTTCTTCTAAGTATTTCATGTCAGAGAACTCATAAAATATTTGTCCTTTTCTGTCTGGCTTATTTCACTCAACATGATGTCTTCAGTGTTTGTCCATGTTGTCGCATATATCAGAACTTCATTCCTTTTTGCAGCTGAAAAATAGTCCATTGTATGGATATACTGCAATTTGTTTATCCATTCTTCTGTTGATGGACACATAGGTTGCTTCCATCTTTTGGCAATTGTGAATAATACCGCCATGCACACCAGTGTGCAATATCTGTTCAAGTCCTTGCTTTCAATACTTTTCGGTATTAAAATCCCACTAAAAGTGGGATTGCTGGGTGTGGCAGTTTGGTATTATTTATGAATTCCAAAAAGAGATATGGATTATGTTTGTAAACTGGTCTTTTCCCCTGGGCACGATCCCTTTGATTGCTTTAAATGCAAAAGCTTTACTGTTTACTTGATTAAATCAAGATTAAAGCTTTGATTCAACCACGTCATTAGGGCATTAGGGGTTGAATCCCCACCCCCTTGGTGGGCTACATCAGTGGACATTCACTCAAGGAGAACACGGAAGCAGATACGCAAAAAAAAAGAGAGAGGGCTCCATAGACGCAGAAGAAGATCCAGAGGTCCCAGGAAAAGAGATGAGCTATTAGCCTGATAGTTTACAGCTGACCTTGTGAAGAAAACAGAGCAGCCGAACCCAGAAATAAATGTGCCCCAGGGAAAGAGATGAGGCCTATGCCAGCCTACAGCTGAGATTGGCTGTAGGCTGGACCTACAGAGCCTTAAGAGGGAAGAGGAAGGCTGAACCCTTGCAGATGTTGCCCGCCATCTTGCTTCAACACGTGGCCACAGAGTTTGGTAAGGAAGTAACCTTGAGTTGGACTCTTTAGGGCCTTGTAACTATAAACTGTTACTCCAAATAAATACCCTTTTGGCTAATATACTGGGTCATATGGTAATTCTATACTTAACTTTCTGAGTAATCACCAAACTGTCCTCCACAGCAGCTGCACCATTTTATATTCCTACCAATGATGAATGAGTGTTCCTAATTCTCCACATCATCTCCAACACTTGTTATTTTCCATTTCTGTAATAGTAGCCATTCTAGTGGGTATGGAATGTTATCTCATTGTGGTATTGATTTGCCTGTCCCTAATGGCTATTGATGTGGAGCTCTTTTCATATGCTTAATGGACATTTGGAGCTATTCTTTGGAGAAATGTCTATTAAAATCTTTTGCCCATTTAAAAAATTGTGCTGTGTGTCTTTTTGTTGTTGAGTTATAGGATTTCTTTGAAAAGTCTAGGTATAAGCCCTTATTGGATATATAGTTTTCAAATATTCTCTCCAATTGTGTAGGCTGTCTGTTTCCTTTCATGATGAAGCCCTTTGATGCATAAAAGTTTTTAATTTTGATGAACTCCTATATACACTTTTTCTTTTGTTGCTCTTGCTTTTGCTGTACAGTCTAGGAGTCCAGGTCATGAAGATGCTTCCGTATGTTTCCTTCCAAGAGTTTTATGCCCCCGGTTCTTATATTAATGTCTTTGATCCATTTTAAGTTGATTTTTATATATGATGTGAGGAGGAGTCCATGTTTATTCTTTTGCATATGGATATCCAGTTTTACCTACAGTGTTTGTTTGAGAGTTTATTTTTTCCCAATCGAGTGGACTGGGGATCCTTGTCAAAAATCAATTGTCCAAAGATGTGAGGGTTTATTTATGAACTCTCAATTTAATTCCACTGGTCTATCTGTCTGTCCTTGTGCCAATAGCATGATGCTTTTTTTTTTTTATTTAAAGATTTATTTATTTATTTACCCACCTCCCCCTTGTTGTTTTGTGCTCACTGTGTGTTCTCTGCATGTTCTTCTGTATCTACTTGTCTTTTAGGCAGCACCAGGAACCAATCCTGAGACCTTCTGGAATGAGATAAATGTGCTCAATCTCTTGAGCCACCTCAACTCCCTGGTCTGCTGCATCTCTTATTGTCTCTCCCCTGGGTCTCTTTTTGTTGCATCATCTTGCCGCACCAGCTCTCTGAGTGGGCCAGTACTCTTGCATGGGCCAGCACTCTGCTTGCCATGCAGGCCAGCTTGCCTTTCACCAGGAGGCCCTGGAAATTGAACCCTGGACCTCCTGTATGGTAGATGGGAGCCCAATCACTTGAGCCACATCTGTTTCCCAATAGCATGATGTTTTGATTACTATAACTTTGTATTAAGTTTTTTTTTTTTTTTTTTTTTGTATTAAGTTTTAATATCAGTTAAGTGCGAGTCTTCTATCTATCTTCATTCTTCTTTTTCAAGGTGGTTTTGACTATTTTGGGCCCTTTATTCTTCCAGATAAATTTGGTGATTGGCTTTTCCATTTTTGTAAAGAAGGCTGTTGGAATTTTTACTGGACTGGTGTTGAATCTGTAAATTGCTTTGAGTAGAATTGATATCTTAATGATATTTAGTCTTCCAATCCATGAACATGAATTATCCTTTCATTTATTTAGCTTTAAAAAATATTTTAGCAATATTTTGTAGTTTTCTTTTACATCCTTGGTTAAATTTACTCCTAGATTTTTGATTCTTTTAGTTGCTGTTGTAAATGGAAGTTTTAAAATTGATTTCCTCCTCAGACTAGTCATTACAAGTGTATAGAAACACTATTGATTTTTGTGTGTTGATCCTGCCACTTTGCTGAATTTATTAGCTCTAGGAGCTTTGTTGTAGATTTCTTGGGACTTTCTATATATAGGATCATGTCAACTGCAAATAAGGAAAGTTTTATTTCTTCCTTTCCAATTTGGATGCCTTTTTATTTATTTTTCTTATCTAATTGCTTTGTCTAGGACTTCCTGTACAATATTGAATAATGGTGGTACAATAGGCATCTTTGTGTTGTACCTGATCTTAGAGGGAAAGCTTTCAGTCTTTCACCATTGAGTATGATGCTAGCTGTGGGTTTTTCATATATACCCTTTATGAATGTTGAGGACACTTCCTTCTATTCCTAGTTTTCTAAGTGCTTTTATCAAGAAGAGGTGCTGGATTTTCTCAAATGCCACTTTTCCTCTTTCATCACCTTCTGGGACTCCCATCATTCATATATTAGTACACTTGATGGTGTCCCACAGGTCTCTTAGGCTCTGTTAGCTTTAATTCTTCTTCTTTCTGCTCTTCAGCCTGAATCATTTCAATTGTCTTGTCTTCTTCCATTTCCAATATGCTGCTGTATCTCTCTAGGAAATTTTTTAGCTATCGTGGTTTTTAACTTTAGTTTGGTTCCTTTTTTAAAATTTCCATCTCTTTAGTAAGTTTCTCATATTGTTCATTCATTGTTTTCCTGATATTCTTTAGTGCTTTCTCCATGTTTTCCTTTATTTCCTTGAGCATATAGAGCATCATTTTTATTAAAGTCTTTGTCTGATATGTCCAAACTCCGGTCTTCTTTGTTAATAGTTTCTGGATTTTTATCTTGTGTCTTTGGATGTGCCATCATTTTCTGTTTCTTTGTTTGTTTTATAATCTTTTGTTGCTGACTGTACATTTTAGTATTTTAAAATCATAATTCTGGGATTTAGTCCCAGAGCTGTCTATTCCTTATGTTTGCATGCAGCTATGATATGACAGAGATTTTCTTGAGTGCCAGGAGCTTATAAAAACAAATAAGCCAATGCAATAAATGTCTTTTACAATCTTTGCAAATAGGCTCTGCATTGGCAGCTGCTCTTCTCCAGACTTTATCCCTCCTATCAAGAATGCAAAGTGCAGGATCCTCCTTGTCTTTTCTGAGCCCGTGTCTTGTCCTGGGCTTATGTGTGGCTTTAGGAGTTCCCCACATTTACAGGAAAAGGAATGCCCCCTCTACTCTCTATGAAATAGACTCCCACTCCTGGGTCCTCTATTCTATGACTTAAAGCAAGTAATCCTTTGCTGAAGTGTCTTGACTTAATTGTCTCTTGCACTGCTTTAGCTGTCCACAAGCTGCTTCTGCCTGCAGTGAAAATTCTGGGAGATGAGTTTCCTGGTTCACTGCTTCAGGCTGCTACCCATTAGATTGGCACCAACCTACAGGCTCCCTAATATGCATATAGGGGTTACTTTGCCCTCTCTGGAACAGGGCAAGGGACACACAATGGGAACAAAGGATGACTCTGCACTGTGCTGGGGTGCCATGAGCTATGCTTTCTTGATTTGGCACTCTCCCAGTTACTGCAACCCTTTAACTATTTTCCATAGTTTTGATGAAGATGGCTTAGCCAGTTTTTGCTAGATATTCAAAGATTTTGTGGGAGAAATAGGACCTTGGAGTATCTTACACCACCATCTTGATTGACACACTCTTGTTAATCTACTCAATGTAATTTTAATTTCTTTTGTTATGAGTGAGATTGCGTGTCTTTTCATATGTGCACATTTATTTTTTGTGAACTGTGTCTTTCTTTTTTCTTGGATTGTTGGACTTTTTCCTCTTGAAAGGAGAACGTTATATATTAAGGAGATTAACCCTGTGTATGTTATGATTTGTAAATGCTTTCCCCTGATTTGTCATTTATTTGTATTTTGACTTTATCTACAGTGATTTCCTTCAACTTTTTATTATGAATTAATAAATCATTGGAAGAACAGTGCAACAATCATCTGTTTCCCCCCCATCTAATTCAACGACCAATAACTTTTGCCACATTTGCCTTATTATATTTATATGTGTTTAAGTAGACATAAGGTACAGACACCTTATATCTTTTCTTGTTAAAGAAGGACATTTTCTTACACAATGATATCATTGTCACACAATAAAATGAACAAACCCTTAATATTTAATATCTATACTAAATACAATGGGTTTTTTTTTTTTTGTCATATAGAAAGGCCTTCCCATTCAAGTTGAATTTTTTAGTACTTTTTATGATTTCATTTTCTTCTTTTACATTTGAATTATTGATACATTTGGAGTTTGTTCTCGTGTATTGTGTGAGGTATGGATTCAGTTTCTCTTTTTCCAAATGGCTACTTGTATCAAACTCATTTTAAAAAGTTCATCTTTACTTGATCATATACTTATTTTACATACACACACACGTCTATATTTCCAGATTTTCTACTCTTTTCCATTTGTCTGTCTTTCTTTCAGTTTTAATTATTGAATCATTGGATTATGTTTTAATATCTGATAGGGCAACTCCCTCCTCATTTCCCCTTCTTTTTAGAGTATTCTTGGTTCTCATTCTTTTTATTTTTTATATAAACTTTAGAAAAACTTGTCTAGTTCAGGAAAAAAACCCTTTTAAGTATGGAGATTGTGTTCATATTTAATTAAAATTAACTTGGGAGAGTTAACATCTTTTGATGTTGAATCTTCCTATCAAGAACATGGTATGTCCTTTCATTTAAAAACTTCTACTTTTGTATTCTTCAGGAGTATTATGAGGTTTTATTTTAAACACTTACCCATTTCTTGTAAAGTTTTTCCTGGATATTTTGTCTTTTTTATTGCTCTTGGAAATGGGTTGCCTTTCCCATTGTCTTTTTTTATTTTTTTATTTTTTAAGACAGAAGCATATTAAATTGATGCATCTACAAGCCAAAGAACACCAAGATTCCTGGCAAACATCAGAAGCTAGAAGACGTAAGGGAGGATTCTCCTGTACAAGTTGCAGATGGAGCTTGGCCCTGCCGACAACTCAATTTCAGACTTATAGCTGCCAGAACTGTGAGACAACAAATATCTGTTGTTTTAAGCCACCCAGTTTGAGGTACTTTGTTATGGCAACCTTAAGAAAGTAAGACAGTTTGCTCCTGCAAGCTGGTCAAGTTGGTAAAACTCAATGCGTTTTGAATTGTTTCCCTCAGCCTCTTCCTTGGGACATGAGGCATTCCATAGTAGCTGGATCAGGGCAGGGTCCAATGTGCACTGCCTCCATAGGCAAGGGAAGTCTTAAAAGACTGAGACACTGAATGTGCACAATTCAGCATAGGAAGCTGGCCACTAATGAACTATACCTGGTGGGACACTGAACCTGCAGGGAGGCAGCTGCTTGTGAGGCTAAGCTGCTCAGAAGGTGGTATGATGGAGGCCAAGTTGCCTTCTTCTGCAGTTTCCCAACTGGCCTCACACACCCTCTTCCAGGGGCATCTAATTTCTTTCTCATGTCTAATTGCTTTGGCTAACACCTCTAACCGAGTGTTAAATGGTAGTGATGGTGGTGGACATCTTGTCTTATTACTGACATCCTCAAGAACGCCTCCAGTGTGTCCCGAATTTCACTTTTTTGAATATCCATGCAAATATCCTCAACAAAATGCCTGCCCTTGTTCACTGCAGATTCCACAGCACTTAACATGGTGCCTGCACATAGTAGGCACATTATACATGTTTATGAAGTGTGATAGTCAATTTTATGTGTCAGTTTGGCTAGGTTATGGCATACAGTTGTTTGATTAAACACTGACTTAGTTGTCCTGTGGAGGTATTCTGTAGATGGGATTAGCATCTACAATCCATTGACTTTAGGTAAAGGAAATTACTCTCCATAATATGTGTGGGCCTCATCCAAGATTCCAGACATCAGAAGGAATTCTGCCTCAAGACTAACCCTCTACTTCATCCTGAGTTTCCAGGCTAAGGAATTTGGACTCAAGACCTCAGGGTCACTTTCACTGGAACTTTCAGCCTCCTGCCTGCCACATGGAATTCAGACTTGCCAGCCCTCACAATAGTGGCCACTTCCTTATAATACATTTCTTTACATACATACATACTTATATCCTGCTTATATTCTGTTTCTCCAGAGAACTCTGCCTGATGCATTGAGTGCATACCTTAATAAATCAATATCCAGCAATAGGTAACAGACACCTAATTGAAAGGCCCTACTCAAATTAGGTTTATACCCACAGAAATGGGTTAGCTTTAAGAACATGACTTTCTAGGGTCCATATAGATTCAAAACATCACAAACTGTGCATATATACTTTAGTGCATATTTTTGCAGCAACTCTCTGTGTAGCCACCGCCCTCCTACCCCCCCCCCACACACATGCCCCAGACCCCCATAAAGAAATGGACCCTTTTCCCACCCCTGGCTCCGGCCCTGTGTCATTCCCAACTGCATCTTTACTCTACTTCCTTGGAGATAGCCTCTAATTTAACATTTGTAATAGTCATGTTCCTGTTTTTCTTTTCATAGTTTTACTATCTATGCATAACCCATAAACAATATTTTTTTTTTGCCTGTGTTTGAGTTTCATATAAATGGAGTCACGTTTGGTTTTGCTTTTCTTGTCAACATTATGCTTGTGAAATATATCCTTCTTATAGTGTGTAGCTGTCATCTGTTGTTTTCACTGCTGTATAAGAGTCATTATGTTGAGTGAAGCAAGCCAGACACAAAAGGACAAATACTGTATGAATGCATTACTATGAACCAAATATATTGTGTAACATATTGTTTGATTCACACACAAAAAGAAACAAAAAACAAAACAACAAAAAAATTTACATGTATCCATTACATTTAATTGAGAAATGTATATATTTATTCATCTGTGTTTACTTTTTAGTTTTTTATAGCAGATGTTTTCAATTATTAAATGTACAAAATAAAGTTAAAAAAAAAAGAGTTTATTGTGTTAATTATTCATTTTTTGTTGCTGGCTGCTTGGACTGTTTCCAGTTTTGGATGCTATGAGCCATCTTATTTGAAATTCTTGTACAGGAATCCTGGTGCACATGTGACATATTTCTGTTAAGTATATCCCCAGTTGTGGAGTTATTCGGTCCTGGGTGCATATGTTGCCATAGATGTTTTCAAATAGTCTACACTCCCAGCCACAGTAAGAGTAGCTCATGCTCCACATCTTCCCAAAGTGATGCTTCCATAAAGCTGTAACTTCCTCTTTTGTACACATTATCACAAGTGTGTCTCCAGCCCCTATTTCCTTTGTCCTTTCCTGTTTTCTGGACAGTCCCTTGCCTTATCTAAATTGGACCACCAAGTTCCCTCATGCTTTCCATCATTCTGAAGACCACATTAACCATTATCCAAGGTATGTAGATCCATTTAGAGGGTGGATATCAGAGAGATGGGCTTCTGAGACGACCTGGGGTTGCAGGATGCCTGTGGAGAGTTGTGATAGACTTGGGGACTGAGTTGGCCACTTGTGCAGGTGATGGTACAATGCTTTTTTTCTTCTTTGTCTCATCTCCATGGTCTCATAGGATATATATATATATATTAAAAATTCTTATTTTATTTATTTATTCCACCCCCCCTTGTTGTTTGTGCCCACTATCTGCTCTCTGTTTCTGTTTGTTGTGTACTCTGTCTACTTATCTTCTCTTTAGAAGGAACTGGGAACCAAACCTGGAACCTCCCACATGGGAGGCAGGTGCCCAATTGCTTGAGCCATGTCCCTACACTGAATAGGACATTTTGATGAGGCTCCTTCAGTTAAGCTATGACCTACTTCATTTAGGATGGGTCTTAATCATCTTACTGGAGTCCTTTATAAAAGGAATGAATACTGAGAGAGAGAGAGAGAGAGAGAGAGAGAGAGAAAGCCACGGCAAGCAAGAAGCTGAAAAAGAACCCAGAAAAGAAGAAAGAAACTAGGAGACGCCACCATGTGCCTTGCCATGTGGCAGAGGAGCCAAGGATTGCTGACAGCTGGTCTTCAGGAAGAAAGCATTGCCTTGATGATGCCTTGATTTGGACATTTTCATGGTCTCAAAAGTGTAAGCTAATAAATTCCCATTATTTGAGTCAACCCATTTCATGGTATTTTCTGGAGCAGCCTAGGAAACTAAAACAAGGGCTAACCTCCAAGCTAGGCAGGGCCTGCACACCTGGTCCATCAGGTGGGTTGGTTAACTGATTTTTCTCTGTACTGGTTTTATCACTTAATGTAAAACAGAAGCGTGTTGTTCTCAGTCAACAGTATTATTTTAAAAAAGGAGCCTCAGGAGAGGTTTTCCCAGCAATTCATCTCTAAACTGTCCCACTTTTTCTCCATATCATTGATTTCAGTGCCAGAGAATGGCAAGTAACTCTCTCATATCTTTTTAAATTTATTTTAATTAAAAAAATTTACAACATTGCCATACAAAGCTTTATTTAGAAAATATTCATCTATGGCAACAGTAGAGATTTTTAAAATCTTTTTCACATTCTTTAGGAGTTTTTAAATGGGAATAATTCTGCATGCCTGCAGGACATAGAGTGTATAACCTCTTAAGGCAGCAGAGACATGCACTATGCAGGCATGTGTAACAAGTACATAGAATAGATGCCATTTATTTGGTTCATAAGTACAGTATAATTGTATTTGAGTTTTACAAAACATCAAATATAAATAACCCGAAACTGTAACAATACACAAAAATTGGCTTCTTATACAGACATACCAGGCAGTACAAGCTGAAAACTTGAGTAAATTAACATAGTTTCATACTCTTTGACTGAAACAGGTTCCAAAAAAGTATCAAGTGTCAACGCGTAGCACTTGAAACTTTTTTGGAATCTGTTTCAGTCAGTTAAAGAGTATGAAAATGGTTAGATCTAGGCTAAAAATAATGCTGCTTCTAACCAAAAATAAAGGCATAATATTTATAACCAGGTTATCAACTTTACTAAACCACAATATTTTAAGACTATTAAATGATACCTAAGGGTATTTATATGAAAAAGCAACATGCAGGTGTTGTTTTATCTCATGACTGTTTATGCACACAGTTTGCTCAAAGGTTTTTTGATTGTTTTTGAGCTATAGGGGACCGGGAATTGAACCTGGGACTTTGTATATAGGAAGCTGGTGCTCGACCCACTGAGCCACATTGGCTTCCCTGAGTTGGTTTTTTCATTTGTTTTGCTTGTTCACTTTTGTTTTTTCAGGAGGTATCAGGAACCCAACCTGGAACCTCCCATGTGGGAGGCAGGCGCTCAACCTCTTAAGCCACATCTGCTTCCCTGTTTAAAAGGTTTTAAAACTATATTCCTAACTTTCAATAGAGCTTGCTGCAATGTTTGGTAGTTCTAACAAAATGAATGCTTTCAAAGGGAGCAGAATCGTTTTCAAGTCATTGGTGTGTATTTTGCCCCCCTTTGGAACAAAGGACATAACAAATAATCTGGCTCTGCCCAGATGACCTGATGCAACCAGAAGATTCTCTTCAATCGGATGCTAAAACATCAAGCTCTTCTGTCTCTTTTGTACGTGACCTCCTTGCACTAACATTCTCTTTCTCATCTAATTTCCTCTTCTCCCATATCTTTTTTATTTTCGACTTTACTATAGTAAAATATCTACAACTCAAAATTTCCCATTTTAACTGCTTCCGAGTGTACAATTCCGTGGCATTAATTACATTGCTAATATTGTGCTACCACCACGGATATCCATTGCCACAAGTTTTTTCATCACCCCAAACAGAAACTGTACCTATTAAGTAATAACTCCCTCTTCCCCTCCCCAGCCCGGCCCCTAGGAACCTGTAATCTACTCTTTGTCTCTGTGAAATTTGCTTCTTCTAGGTAATTCATATAGGTGAGGTCGTGCATTACCTGTCTTTTTCTGCCTGACCTGTCCATATTTGTGTGTGTATGTTTGGGGATTTAAAAAAAAACAATTTAGAAGAGGAGGTTGCTCGTTTTGAGGAAGGGTAGACTTAGCTTGGTTGAGTGGAGGCGGAGGATGGAAACACAATTCCCAATGCCTTTGGTTTTGACCTCTAATGTGGGCTGCTCTAGGTGCTCCAGGCTGGGCAAGCAGCTCTGAGTGGGGAAGGATGGGGTGGGGGGTGAATTGCAGTGACCTCCGCATTGCAAATTTGGGGCTGCTGCTCCCAGATATCTTCAGCAACCAGCATCAGTCTGCTGGACTCGTCTTCTTCACACAGATTCTATCGTCTTGGAGGTTGATGTTCAAAACCACTCACGCCTTGAGGGTGAATTGTTTTATCCTGCACTGTTTGTCCTCACTACCATAGGGAGGGGAGAAGGAAGGAAAGTACAAAAAGAGAGAACAAGAGAAGAAAGAAAGGACCAGAGTTTGACGGAGGAGAGGGAGACAGAGGAGAGAATGCACTTACTGGGGGGTGCTGGTGAGAAGGGGCCAGTTACTGCTGAATGGGTGCAGGGTTCCTCGTGGAGGTGATGGAAAAGTCTTGGCAATGGATGGTGGTGATGGGAACACAGCACTGTGAATGTCATGAATACCACTGAAGTGTTCTCTTTATAAATGGTTGAAACAGGAAATTTTGTGCTATATAGATGTTACCACAATAAACAAAGAAACAAACAAAAAAAACCCCAAAAACTAACTGGGGGGGAGTGGATGTGGCTCAAGTGGTTGAGTGCCTGCTTCCCACATGGGAGGTCCTGGGTTTGGTTCTTAGTACCTCGTAAAAGCAAAGACAAACAACCTGCAAGTGGGCAAAAAAAAAAAAAAAAAAAAACAAAAAAAAAACAATACCTCGGGGGAGCCAATGTGGCTCAGTGACTGAGCACTGGCTCCCCACTTAAGAGGTCCCAGGTTCAATCCCCAGCTCCAGTACCTCAGAAGATAAAATCTCACTGGGGCTTTGTTACGTGGTCCCAAGGACCCCATCTGTTTGAAGTTATCACCTCTCCTCTGTGTGATGTCGTCTCTAATAGTTGGTGCTGCTAATCCCAAAACAGGCAGGTCTGTAACCCTGGTCCCTGAAGGCAGCTGGTTAGAAAAATATTGTTGGTTCCACGGCCCAGAGCCAGGGTGTGGTTTGCAGCTGCCCAGGTCCCAGGCCTGGGGAGAATGGAAACCTTTTTCCTGGGGAGGCCTTGTGATTATTTTTAGATCGTCTTTGCCGGGGGGGTGACTTATAGCTGCCGCAATCCTCAGCGGTGAATGTCACCCACCCTCCCTCCGTTGCTCAACCCCTCACAGCCTGTAACTCAACTTTGTGGCTCTTTTCTGGAATGCTTCCAAGTTCTCACCGATCCTCTGAACTTAGGGTGCTCCAGCTGCCTGCGGCCTTCTTGAGGAGCTGAACCCAGGGGTTGGGGCCTCCAGAATAAAGAAAGCTTTGTTCCTGTTTGGGCACCCACGCCTCTGCCTCCTTGTATGCACTCGGTGTGTCCCAAGTTTATTTTTTAAGTGCTTTTTGTGACTACCTTACATCACCTACTTACCTGTGCTTTGCTTTTCACCGACACACCTAAACCTCTCTTGGATCTCCAGACATTTCCCTATTGTTGATATGACCATAAGAGCTGAAATTAACCAGTAATAATGTGATCTCCTCCTTTTTTTTCTTTTTAAATAAAAATTTTAAATTAAAAAAAAAAAAAAACTTAGATTACATAAATGTTACACAAAAATTATAGGGACTCCCATATGCCCCACCTCCCACACCTCCCACAACCTCCCACATAAACATCCTTCATTAGTGTGGCACATCACCTGCAATGGATATACACATCTTGGGGCTTTGCCACTAAGCATGGACCATAGTTCACATTGTAGACCACACTCGGCTTTTGCTGTGACCATAAAATGGGTCTCTTCTCAGCTCAGGAGATGACGCACTTCAGGCCATCGCTTTGTCTACTGGGGCAGCCAAACTCAGACTGCACATTTTCTCTGGAAATGAGAAAAGCTGAATTCTGATTTCAAAGGTGGATCGCTCTTCCCTCGGGGTTTGGATGACGGGGCAATCTACCTATCAATCACCCTAGTGTCATTTTCTCTGCCCATTTCTTTATATTGTCTGATCCTTTTTTTTTTTTCCCTCCCTGCTTCTTGCAAATTGCTTGATAAAATCATGGAGTGTTAGAGCTGGAAGGACTATAAACCTCGCTCCTATATTTTAGGAATCGAGACTCCAAGCCCCTGAGGAATCTGACTTGGCTGCACTCATGCTTGGTGACTGGTAGACTGCATCAGAACCCAGGGAAGATGTGCTTTCCTGGCCATTTGTCCAAACAGCTAAATAAACAATCAATGAATTGGGATATAGGCAAAAACTCACTGAGCGTTTTCCTCAAATGTCTCATCCTCAATTTACGAAGAAGAAATTTGTATGATTTTCCTGTGCATGGCTGCTAGGCTTAGGTTTGTCATATTTAGCCTCTGTGGAAAGGACTGTGGTCAAAATCTGACTAATTCATCAATGGATTTATGGTCTGTTCGGAGCCCACATAAGAAATGGAAAGAAACTTTGGCCAGTCTGTGACAACAGCAGGATTTATTTGGTATGAGATGTTACCATAGAGGGACTCTGCAATTTGTTGGATATAAGGTCTTTGCGACGGTGGAATTTTGGACATATGGCAGTATTGTCTTTGGAGAGACAGTGGAATACTCCACTCAATTATCAGTTGGGCTTGGATGAATCATAAATTCCAGCTGAGAAATGCAGAGAGCAGAATGGGAGGTTTTCTTCTTGAACATGCAGGCTTGTGCTTTTTATCCCTCCCCACCCCTACCTGCATCCCACCAATTTTCCCCGCAGTTCCTGTGAGCATAGTTTTTGACTTCTTCAAAAACCAGATCTTCCACCTAAAATAAAAAATGAATGTAAAAAAGAAACTCTGCTGATGGCTCTTGAGTCAGGCTGCTCTGTGCTAAGGTCTGGCTTTGCTTCTAGAAGGCGACCATCGTTGTTGGGGGCTGAGCCGCTGGGACCCCTGGGCAGGGGCCTCCTGCATCTGCCCTTGGGACTCACTGTTCTTTCCAGGGATGTCTGGACACAAATGGTATCCAAGTGTTTCCTTGTCCTTCCCAGGATGGTTATTTCCTATACTTTAAAGGCTGCAATTTGAAAGAATGATATCGGGCTTCCAGGCTGCTGTTTACGTTTCCCAAAGCTTTCTTTTGACAGCTAAACTTAACTTTATAACCATTTAGTCTTCTCTCTTCGATGCCCATTTAGCCTTTTTGGGACTTCAGCCAGATTGATGGTATATCACGAGCCAGGGGCTCAACTGTGTGTCCAGGGGACAGATTTCCACCTTGCAAATCTTTCCCAAATTGGCCCCGTGCAGACCAGAGGCCCTGCGGCCTGGGAATGGATGAGTGGGCCCTCCGAGTCCCTCACCCTGTACTGTTTCAGGGTTCTGGCCCCAGGCCCAGGCAGGAGAGATGGTCGCAGTGAGTATCCTAAGGAAGGATGAATGGTCTTGGTCCCTTAGTTTATAAGAACTGTCCCCCCCCACAGATGCTGGAAGAGCTGCCTACAAGAGGAGCCCTGGCGGGTGGGGGGGTGGGGTGGGAGCACTTAGTACCAAAGTAATGCTCTGAGAACTCATTACTGAAAACAGGGAGCTCTCTAAAAGGACACTGTGGTCTCTTGCCTTTGTCATTTGCCTGATCTCTCTGCTAAGCGTGGCTAAGAATGCAAGTTAAAGAATTTTCTCATAGGACTTGGAAGTATATTTACCAATTTTAATTGCTCTGGCTCAAGAGTCTAGACTATGCTCCATTTGCTCTAGAGGGTCCAGGGTTCAGAAACTCGAAAGCTGAGCTTTGCTGTCCCCTTCTCCAGCTTCTCCTCTTTTGCCGTTGCCAGGACTGGTTATGACTATCATTTTCTAAACTGACCTCAAAGAAATAGACAGTAAAATCACCCCCTTCTGCTCCAAAAATGATAGCATGATAGAAATTTATAGCTTTAAAGGATGTAAGAGTCACTCCATAAAGCTGGTCAAGTTGGGGTTCAAGTCCAAATGTGGAAATACTGCATACACCACTGATATAAATTCACGACTTAGGGGGTGTTTACAGGATTTTCCTGATGATATGGCATCGCTGTCCTGTGGACTAATTCCACCACTCCAGATGGTGCTTTTGGTAGTTCCGTCGGGGAAGAAATTCCTGGGCTGGTGGGCTGGCCTTGCAAATAGCATTTCATACCTTTTTCATGGCTAGGTTTACTGAAGTCTAGGCCGTGACCCTTCAGCACTGTGGGTCGTGACTAAAACTTAAAACAAAGCTTTAATTTCCTTTCCCACTGAGCCCAGAGGTTCAGAGAAAACAAGGCAGGCAGACAATTTTCTGGCAGTCTCTTCTCCGACCTCGCCTAGAATGTCTTCCACAAAGCCTGCTGAAGTGCGCATTTTAACCGTCAAAACTGTGTTTTCCAATTGTGGGGAGCCACACCCCGTTTTCCCATAAGAACAAGGCCAGGCTTTCATTCCCAGCCGAGTGCTTGCCCGACGGGGACACTGTGCTCTTTCTTTGCATGGGCGAAGGTCTGGCCATGAAGAACTGTTTCAAACCAAGGCACCTAGGCTTGCCATTTTTGGAAAGAGAACATTTGGTGTTGCATAAATCCCAACCTGTTTGAAAATGAACACACGGAGACTGAAACCCCGCGCCTGTGGCTTCCGTCGGCCTGTGGGAAGTCAAAATATTTCTGCTGAGGCAGGCAAGGGGCTGGGCTCCCAGCTCCCGGATGCTTTGGGGATTTTGGCTCTCTTCCTGATAGAGCAAAATTATTGCCTAAGGTTCTGGTTTCCCAGGTAGAAACGATAGCTCCTACGAGAAGGTCCCTCCAGAGGCCCTGTGTCCCCCCTGCCTCCCTTCCCTTCTACTTTGCTACTTACAGCTTTAAACTGTGGGGGAACTGTCAGTTCCTTGTGTTTTCTAGAAACCAGACTTAGGCTTTTAACCATTTCCCAGGGGAGTGCTGGGCAGCTGCCTGCATTAGCTGTGAGGTGACATGGCTGGGTGGGTTGACAAAGGGCCTGGGAACTCGGGAGCTGTGAGTTTTATAGCCCAGCTCAACTCCTTGGGGTCTGGTAAGGGCCTCGGTTCCCACACCTCCGGAGAGGTGGGCTCGAGGACGGAAGCTGTTAGCCTCTGAGGCCCCAGGGGTGCTACAGGCTAATGTTGGTGGGTGGTCACCACCCTGACACCACAGGGCAAGCTCAGGGCCTTAAACTAGTGCTGCCCTATGTAAAGCGTGAGGGTTTGAGTGGAGATAAAATAGACTGAAGGGGTTTAGGAGAAAAGGAACCCACACTGATTTCCTAGCCAGGGACAGTGATTAGAGGTGCTCCAATGCTGAGTCATTCTGCCCTGCATTCTACAGTCACCTAAAACCCCCCAGAGTATGTCCATAATGAAGGTATTACTGCATCTTTTTCACAGATAAGAAAACCGACTCTGAGGTCAGTATGGCAATAAGAACACATTGCTGGTAAAAGGTGGGGGTTTGGCCCCAGGTTTGTAAGATTCGAAAGCCCCTACATTTTCTACCATGGGAACTGCTCTTCTAGATCCAATGATGAAGATCTATTCTGGACCAAAAGATCTGAGCCCATCATCTGCTAAAGGAGCACATCAGTCATAATTGAGATTGTCCCAGAAAATCTGGGCTTTAGTCCATGCAATTATGGGCAAGGGGTAGGCACTGGGTCGTTTGCCAAGGCCATTCGCTGCCAGGTCACTGTAGACCTGCATGTATCCTGTTGAGAATGGACAGCACGGGGACAGTAGGGCATGCCAGCAAATGCCTTGATGAAAGAGAAAAAACATTATTGCTTTTCCAGTGCTATCCCAAGTCACCTTTTCCCATTCCGGTCCGTGAATGGGACTTTGAGGTTTGAGGGTGGGCGAGAATGGAGAGTAGGACTTACTTGGCTCAAATTTGCTTTACTATGGTTTGCTCTTGAAGTAGAAAATAAGCAATGGAAATCACATAAATGAGAGAAAGATGCAGGTGGGTGGCTACAGCTCTCTGCTGCCTCCCACAAGCCTCAGAGCTCTATGGTCTTGGCAGACTGCATGGTGTGAGCTGCCAGTTTGGGAAGCATTGAACAGTGCCCTCTGCCTTTTCTGTTTCCAGCCACATCAGAACCCAGGGACAATAGTCACTATCTCTGCAGAAGGCACTAACTCGCTCCTCAGGGAGCCTCATATGAGGGGTCTTTGATTCCTGCTGTGCTAGCCCTCCACCTGCCTCCCTTTCTCCAGGCCTGCATGGGGGGGCCTGGGAGTTGTCCACTGATGTCCACTGCGGGGCTTTCCATGAGCACGCACCTCAAGGAGACCTGACTTTTCACCCAGAGTTTGCAACTTGGCAGCCTCCAGGTCAATTCATTCTGCAGATGTGATTTGTCTGATTCACATGGTGTTTCCAAACATTTTGAGTCAATATTTTAAAAATCGGGAATTTAAAAATGAAAATATGGAATTCTAGCTTCTCTTCCAAAAGCCAGAAGATTTGGCAATCCTGTGCCTGCATTCCACCTGACAGTGGTGGGAAGCCTCCTTAACTTAATGAGGAGTTTTAACACATCTAGAGAAATTTTATGTCACTCAGAAAGGGGCTGAATGTGCCATAGCAGCTTGCCTCGATCACCTTTGCCTCTGTGTGAAGCTGTATCTGCTAGCTTATTTGAATTTAATCACCATTAAACATTTGCATCATTCAACAATATACCTTGTTTGATCTACTTTGTATTGATTTTTGTAAATGGTGTGAGATAGGGGTCCATCTTCATTCTTTTGCATATGGAGATCCAGTTTTCCCAGCACCACTTTTTGAAGAGACTGTTCTTTCCCAATTTAGTGGTCTTACACCCCTTGTCAAAAACCAGTTGGGGGAAGCAGATGTAACTCAAGTGGTTGGGCATCCGTCTACCATATGGGAGTACCCGGGTTTGATCCCCGGGACCTCCGGGTAAAAAGGCGAGCAGGCGAGCCAAGCCCATGCGGACATGTGGTGAGCCACGCAGCAAGATGATGATGCAACAAAAGAGATACACAGGGAAGAGTCAAGGTGAGATGCACCAGAAACCAGGAACTGAGATGGCACAGGTGACAGGGTGCCTCTCTCCCACATCAGAGGTCCCTAGGATGGAATCCCAGTGAAGCCTGGAGGAGAAAAATGAGAAGAGAAGGCAAGAAACAGACACAGAAGATCACGCAGCAAATGGACACAGACAGCAAGCGGGGGGGGGGGAGAGGGGGGACTCATAGAACTGTACACCAAAAGAAAAAATTTTAAAAAGTCAATTTATAAAAAACAAAACAAACAAAAACCAATTGGCCATAAATGTGATAGTTGATATCTGAGCACTCAATTTGATTTAACTGTTCTAGATGTCAGTATTATGCTGTTCTGATTTCTGTGGCTTTATAATAAGTTTTAAGATCAAGAAGTATGAATTCTCCAACTTAATTCTTCTTTTTCAAGATGAGTTTGTCTATTTCAGGCTCCCATATGAACTTGATGATTGACTTTTCCATTTCTGCAAAGAAGTATGTTGGAATTTTGATAGGGATTGCTTTGCATTGTAAATTGCTTTGGGTACAATTGACATCTTATCAATATTTAGTCTTCCAGGTCATGAACAAGGAATGTCCTTCCATTTATTTAGTTCTTCTGTGATTTCTTTTAGAAATGCTTTGCAGCTTTCTGTGTGCAAGTTCTTTACATCCTTGGTTAGATTTATTTGTAGATATTTGATTCTTTTAGTTGCTGTTATAAATGGATTTTTTTTCTTGATTTCTTCTTCTGGTTGCTTATTACAAGTGTACAGAAACATCACTGACTTTTGAGTGTTGCTCTTGCACCCTACCACCTTGCTGAATTCTTTTATTAGTTCTAAGAGATTTATTGTGGATCTTTCTGGATTTTTTGTATATAGGATCATGTCATCTGCAAATAGGGAAAGTTTTACTTCTTTTTTTCCAATTTAGATTCCTTTTATTTATTTTTCTTCCTAATTTCTCTAACTAGGACTTCTAGTACCAAGTTGAATAACAGCAGTGTCAGTGGGTATCCTTATTTTGTACCTGATCTTAGAGGGAAAGCTTTTAGTCTTTCACCATTGAGTATGATGCTAGCTGTGGGTTTTCCATATATGCACTATACCATGTTGAGGAAGTTGCCTTCTATTCCTAGTTTTCTATGTGGTTTTATCAAGGAGGGCTGTTGGATTTTGTTAAATGCCTTTTTTGCATCAATTGGAGACAATCATTCTGCTAATGTGGTGTATTACATTACTTTTCTTATGTTGTACCACCCTTGTATACCTGGGATAAATACTACTTGATCATGATGTATAATTCTTTTAATGTACTATTGGATTTAGTTTGCTAGTATTTTGTGGAGAGTTTTGCATTTATATAAGAAATATTGATCCATAATTTTCTTTTCTTGTGTTATCTTTATCTGGCTTTGGTATGAGAATGATGTGGCTTCATAGAATGAATTGAGGAGTGTTCCCTTTTCTTCAAGTTTTTGGAAGTGTTTGAGCAAGGTTGGTGTTAACTCTTCTTGGAATGTATAGAAAATTCCCTTTTAAAGCCATCTGGCTCTGGCCTTTTCTTTGTTTGGAGGTTTTTTGATTACTGATTCAGTCTCTTTGTTAGCTATTGGTTTGTTGAAATCTCGTATTTCTTCTCAAGTCAGTGTAGGTAGTTTGTGTGTTTCCAGGAATTTGTATATTTTATTTAGGTTAGCTAATTTTTTGGCATACAGTTGTTCATAGTATCCTCTTATATTCCTTTTTATTTCTGTGGTAGTAATATCCCCTTTTCATTTCTGATTTTAGGTATTTGTGCCCTGTTTCTTTTTTATCCTTAGTCTAGCTAAAGTTTTGTCAATTTTATTGATATTTTCAAAGACTCAAACTTTTGTGTTTTCTTTTGCATTCTCTGTACTGTTTTTTAATTATCTATTTCATTTAGTTCCACTCTAAAAATTGTTGTTTCCTTCTGCTTACTTTGGGTTTATTTTGTTCTTTTTCCTCTAGATTCTCCAGTTTTGAGGTTAGATATCTGATTTAAAACCTTTTTTCTTTTTTAATGTAAACACTTAGAGCTATATATTTCCTTCTCAGCACTGCTTTTGCTGCATCCTATGAGTTCTGGTATGTTTTTATTCATTTTCATTTGCCTCAAGATATTTCCTAATTTCCCTTGTGAATTGCTCTTTAACCCATTGGTTGTTTAAGTACATATTGTTTAATTTCCACATACTTGTGAGTTTTCTATTTTTCCTTCTGTTATTGATTTCTATCTTCATTCCATTATGGTCAGAGAAGAGACATTGTATGATTTCAACACTTTAAAATTTATTGAGACTTGTTTCATGACCTAAGATATGGTCTATCCTGGAGAATGATCCATGTGTACTCAAGAAGAATGTGTATTCTGTTGCTGTTAGGTGAAGTGTTCTATATATGTCAGTTAGGACTAGGTGGTTTAGCATATCATTCAAGTTCTCTATTTCTTTATTGATCTTTTGTCTAGATGTTCTGTCCCTTATTGAAAGTGGTGCATTAAAGTCTCCTACTATTAATGTAGAACTGCCTATTTCTCATTTCAAACCTGTCTGTATTTGCTTCATGTATTTTTGGGCTTTGCATTATAATGCAGCTAATATATTTGCACCTAACAGCAAAGCCCCAAAATATATGAAGCAAATACAGACACGTTTGAATATATATATTAGTATAGCAACCCAAGCTCTCTTTTGGTTACTACTTGCATGATATATATTTCCCCCTTTTTTCACTTTCAATCTACTTAATGTCTTTTTTTTTAAGGTGCATCTCTTGTAAATAGCATGCAGTTGGGTCAAGCTTTTTAAAATCTATTCTGCCAATCTCTGCCTTTGACTGGTAAGTCTAATCCATTTACATTTAAAGTAGTGACTGATAATGCAGGACTTTCTTCTGCCATTTTGCTATTTAGTCTTTGTAAGTCTTATACCTTTTTTGTCCTACAAATCTTCTAGTAATGCCTACTTTCATATTTATTTGTTTGTATTGTAACATATACATTTATTTCTGGATATAATTTTCGTATATTTTCCTTGTGGTTACTATATTAGTCTGCCAAAGGGGTGCTGATGCAAAGTATCAGAAATCTTTTGGCTTTTATAAAGGGTATTCATTTGGGGGTAAAAACTTACAGTTACAAGGCCCTAAAGAGTCCAACTCAAGATTGCTTTCTCACCAAAGTCAGTTGCTATGTGTTGAAGCAAGATGGTTGCTGATCTCTGCAAGGGTTCAGCCTTTGCTTCTGGGCTTCCTCTCTCTCATCTGTAGGCTGGCATAGGGATTGTCTCTCCAGGCTTCCTCTATCAGTTGCAGCTCTCTTCTCAAGGTCAGCTGTAAGCTATCGGGTAAATGGTCCATCTCTCCCCACAGCTGTAGATGTTTGAGCCTTCTCCTTTCTGTCACATGGCTGGATCAAAATGTCAAAGTTCTCTTCTCTGTGTGTCTTCTTGAATGTCCATTTATATTGGCCCATTGAAGGGGCAGGACTCAACCTGAGTCATGCCTTACTGACATGATCAAATCCAATCCCTAATTTTAACAGGTAATTTAATCAAGGACCCCTCACCTGAATCCAATATAATCAAAGGGTATCATACCCAGAGGAATAGATTAGTTTACAGACTTTTTGGGATTCATAAATCATATCAAAATGCCACAGTTACCATGGGATTAAAATTCAATGATCTAAATATATATCAATCATATTTGATTTGATACCAACTTGACTTCAACAGCATACACATGAATTGTTGCTATATACCCCTCTATCCCACACCTTTTATACTTGTTACAAACTATATCTTTGTACACTGTATGTAAAAAACCATAGAGTTATCAATACTTTTATGGCATTTTCATTTTAGCCACCTGTAGGAAATAAGTGGTGTGATATACCAAAAACTACAATACAATAGTACTGGCATTTATAATTACCTATATAGGTTACCTTTACTGGAGGTCTTTATTTACTTATGGCATTTTGAATCACTAGTGTTCTTTTCTTTCAGACTCAAGAACTCCCTTTAACATTGCTTATAGGGCAGGTCTAGTGGTGCTGAACTCTCTCAACTTTTTTTAAAATTTGGAAATGTCTTAATCTCTCTCTCTCATTTTTGAGAGAAAGTGTCACTGGATACAAAATTCTTTGTCAGTGATTGTTTTCAACCCACTGCCTTCTTGCCTTCATGGTTCCTGCTGAGAAATCAGCACTTAATATAATTGGGACTCCCTTGTAAATTATGCCTTGCTTTTCTCTTATAGCTTTCAGAACTCTCTTTGTCCTTTTTATTCAACAGTTTGATCAGTACATGATGGGGCATATTTCTCTTCAAGTTTATCCTGTTTAGTGACCTCTGGGTTCCTTGGATGTGCATATTCTCATCTTTTGCTAAGTTTGGAGAGTTTTCTGTCATTGCATCTTTGATTCCTTCTGTCCCTTTCTCTCTTTCTTCTCCTTCTGGGAGTCCCATAATGGGTATATTAGTGTCACACAAATCTCTTAGGCTATTTTCACTTTTACAATTCTTTTTTCTTTCTACTCCTTAATCTGACTCATTTTAATTGTCTTATATTCAAGTTCATTGATTCTTTCTTCTGCCAGCTGCAATCTGTTGTTGAACCCTGTCTGGGCATTGCTCATTTCACTTATTGTGGCCTTCCTCTCCAGTAGTTCTTTTCATTCCTTTTTAAAATTTCTATCTCTTTATTGAGATTCTCATATTGTTCATTCATTGATCTATTGTTTTCCTGATAAGCTTTAGTTCTTTCTCTGCACATTCTTTCATTCCCTTAAGCATGTTGATTGTTTTCCTGATATACTTTAGTTCTTTCTATTTTCCTTCATCTCCTTTAGCATACTGAAGATCATTAAAAAAAAAAAAAGTCTTTGACCAGTCAAAGAGTCTGGTCTTCTTTGATGTTTTCTGGATTTGTATCCTTTTCCTTTGGGTGGGCCATCAATTCTTGTTTCTTTGTCTGTTTTTTTTTTTTTTTGCACACTGTACATTTTAATATTTTAAATATTAACTCTGGGATTTATTCCCTGGGATATCTGTTTCTTGAGTTTGTAAACAGTTAGTGACATTACAAAGATTTCTTGAGTGACTGGAGTTAACAAAACCAAGCAAACCTAAGCGAAAACAACTTTTACCATCTTTGTAAATTGGCTTTGGATTGGCTTTTGCTCTCCTTAAGATTGTAGCCCTTCTATGAGGAAGGTCAGCCCAAAGTGAATGCAAAGTGCAGGGTCTTTGCTGCCTTTTCCGGGCCTGTGTCTTGTCTGAGGTTTGTGCTTGCTGGTGACTTTAGGAGTTCTCCTGTTTACAGGAGCTTAAAATCCCCCTCTGCTCCCCAAGAAACAGACCTCTCCCTCTCCCAGTTGTTCTACCACAGGACTTAAAGCAATTAAGCCTTTGCTCTGGGCCACCTGCCTCAATTTTCTTACACAGATTTGTTATCTCAAGCTGATTTTGCCTGGAGGGCAAATTCTGGAAGAGGAGCATGCTGGAGAGGAGTTTCCCAAGTCAACCTTTCCTAGACAGAACAACAGGGACCCACAAAGAGGTTGCAGGCCAGCTCCAAACTTCCCTGGGGAGTGGATGAGAGAGATGTCAGGAAAGGTACCAGAAGCTTCTTTCATGGTTCCCCAAAGCTTCATTTTCTTGGCTTGGCACCAGCCCAGCAAATGCAGCCCTTCATCTTTCCCCTGCAGCTCTGAGGAAGCATACCATCTATAAGTGCCCTCCACCGCCTTTGTCTGGGGTGCATTAGAACAATGATCAACTTTGGAGCTGGGCCCCCAGTGATCCAAAGTAGCTAATAAAAACAGTGATCAGCAATTAGACTGCACCATGCCCATAGGATCTTGGGGAACTAAGTTTTTATGCTCCCTTCTGGCACAAGTGAGTGGCACCAGTGACAGCATGAGTGAGGGATGGGTGATGGTAACTGCTGTGCAGACAGTGCAATTCACTGGTGTTTACTGTAACTCACCAACTTCTTCCTTTGACTCTTCCTTGGATGCTTCGCAGTGTTCTACTGGACTCCAGTTCTAAATAATTGATTCAGACAGCTCATGTCTGTTTAATAGTTATTCTAGTGGGGGGATTGATTCCTGGAGCTTCCTACTCCACCGTCTCTTACAATTCTCCCTCCCTTTACCCCTTTTTATTCAATTTCTTGAATATTCTTTCTTAAAAATTATTATGCATAAAAGAAGATGTACAATCAATCCACTTCTAGAATGTTGGTGTGAAGAACTCCTTGAATGTGGTCTCCAGCCAAACAACAATAATTAGTGAAAATTATTTAAAAATTTTTAAAAATCTCTAGAGGAGAGTAGATGTGGTTCAAGTGGTTGATCACCTACTTCCCATGTACAAGGTCCCAGGTTTGATCCCTGGTACCTTCTAAAAACAAAACAAAACAAACAAAAAAACCAACTCTCATTGGGGAACAGATGTATCTCAGTGGTTGAGCACCTGCTTCCCATGTACAAAGTCTTGAGTTCAATTTCTGGCACTTCCCCTGTTTTAGTCAGGGTTCTCTTGGGAAACAGAATCAACAGGAGATATCTGTCAATAATATGAAATTTTAAAAGAGTCTTTCACGCGGCCGTGGGGATGCACAAGTCCAGGTTCCGCAGGCAGGCTGCAAACCAGTGGCTCTGATGAAAGTCCTATGAAAGGTCGTTGATGAGTTTCTAGAAGAAGTTGCCTGTCCAACTACGAGCTGGGAAATTCTCTCTGAATGTTGAAATCACTTCCGCTTTTAAGTCATTCAACTGATTGGATAAAAGCGCCACCCATTGATGATATAATCTACCTGATTGATGCAGATGTAATCAGTCATCCACACAGTAAACTCACTGGTGATTGAAGTTCATAAATGCTCTTGTATTACAATTAGCCCAGTGCTTGCTGGAACAAACACCTGGACACAATTACCTGGCCGATTTGACACTTTAGCCTACCCATCACATCTCCCCCCCCCCCATTTTTTTTTCCCTAGAAACTGTACCTAGTAAATGGAGAAATATTTATTCAAGAAAATCTACTAAATCTTCAAAAGAATAGCAAGGCTGTTCCCCCTACCAGCTCAGTATAATGGAAGTTATATTCAAGGTGGGAGTGCCCTAGAAGACAAAGCTCCTTCTCTCACTGGCTCTCAGTCAAGGGCTACAGTATGTACCCATGAGGAGCAGATCACCAGGATTTCTCATCCTCCAATTCTATGTTGTGGAAGCTAAATTCCAGGTGAGAGTAGCCAATGGGTTGTAAATGCCCCTTCTCCTTGTCTCCTAGTCATAGATCAGAAACTCTACTTCAGGCATGGCATGTCAAGAAAATTGGGTCCCCAATTGCTTTAATCTACAGCTTGCTTGTAGGATAGAGGTTCCATGCTGAGAGAGGCAAGCTGAGAATATCAGAGGTGACTCCCCTCAACAGGACCCTGCTCATAAAGCAGGTTGTCACTGTGAGACAAGTAGGCCACTGTCCCCCTGCTCAGCACCAGAAGAGTGGCTCAGAGGTTTTTCCCAGGAAGAGAGGCAGGTCATAAGAACAGAGATCTCCAAAGTTTTCCCCAAATGAACTATCTTTATTTAGAACAGAGTGTGAGGAAGTTCAAGTATAAGAGTGCACTTGAAAACAATGGAGAACTTGGTGATAATTAATTAAGAGGACACTGATAGCACCATGAGAGTTACAAGATAAATTATAGGCCAGCTAGTTTACCAGAGAGAACCAGTGAGATAGCTAAGAAGAAGCGTCCTGGAGTTTCAACAAATCTCAAAGCCTGACCTCAGCAATTACCTCTGCAAAGGGGTCCAAATTTAATTGAATCAGACCTTGGAACAATTTATGCATTGTCAAAATCAATAGAACAATCTCCAGCCATTAGTGGAGCCTTCCAGTTGGGTATGTATCACCAGAGGCAGACAGTTTGACACAGGGATCAGGGAACTATAAAGTGAAAGAGAGCCTATCTGAAACCACTATCATCCTTGTGTGACTTTGCATGCCTTCTAAGGAGGGACATCAGAGGCATCAAACTGCAGGGGAAATAGCCTTCACTAAAATAGGCCAGCCAAATCACTAAACAGAAAACAAGCAAATAACAAAAACAATCCACAGAGGGAGAGAGGACTCTGTATCCCAAGTTGCTACAATATGTTATCTAAAATGTCCAGTTTTCAACAAAAATTTATGAGGCATGCAAAGAAACAGGAAAGTTTGATACATATACAGGAAAAAGCAGACAAAAGAAACTGCCAGGACAAAGCCCAGATGTCAGATTTAAAAGACACAGGCTTTAGGCATTATAAACGTGTTCAAAAAACTAAAGGAAACCAGGCTTAAGGAAGTAAAGTAAGGGATGATGATAATGTCTCATCAAGTAGAGAATATCAATAAAGAGATAGAAATTATAAAAAATATCTACATGATAAATTTGCCATTGACAACTATAATAACTGAAATGAAAAATTCACTAGAAGATCTCAACAGCAGATTTGAGCTGGCAGAAAGAGCAATCAGCAAACTTGAAGATAGATTGATATAGATTATGCAATCTTAAGGACAAAGAGATAAAATATGAAGAAAAATGAACAGAGCATCAGAGAAATGTGGAACACCATAAAGCACCCAACATATGTGTAATGGGAGTACCAAGAGATAAAGGAATAGGGAAAATGTTCAATGAAAATAATAGCTGAAAACTCCCCAAATTTAATGAAAAATATTAATCTACATACACCAGAAGGCCAACATATGTCAAGTAGGATACATGTAAAAAGATCCATACCCAGACACATCATGTTAAAAATGTTGAACCCCAAAATAATTTATAACTGAATTCTCATCATAAAAATGGAGGCCAGAAGGCAGTCAGATGACATATGAAAATTTGAATTCACATGAAAAAACAAAAAGCACCAATAAAGGAAATTAATTACAAAAGACAGTAAAAATGCATATTTCTTTCATAGATTTAAAAAACAATTGTATAAAACTATATATATATATATATAATTGTATTGGTGAGCCTATAATATGTAGAAATGTAACATACTTGACAAAAACAGTACACAAGAAGTGAGTGGGAGCAAGGGTGTACTGGAGTAAGGAAATAAAGCTGGATGGTAACTAGAATCCACAAGAACAGATGAGGAGAACCAGAAATGGTAAATAAGAAGGTTATATAACAATCTCTATAAACTTGCTTCTTTTCGTCTCTGAGCTCACTGGAATTAAGTTAATATAAATCTGAAGTATATTCTGATAAATTAAGATACATGGTAAGCCCTAGAGAAACCACAAAGAAATAACTCAAAACAACAACAACAACAACAAAACAGTGAAAAAATCACCAGGAAATAAAATGTTACACTGGTAAATATTGACTTAATGCAAAAGAAATAGGAAAGGAGAAATAGCAGAATCAAAAATACATGAAATGTATAGAAAACAAAAGTAAGATGACAGGTGAAAATCCAACTATTCTGATAATCACAGTAAATATGAATAGATTGAACAATCCAATTTAAAAGGCAGAGATTGTCAGACTGTATAAAAAACAAGATCTACTATATACTGATTACAGGAGACATTTTAGATTAAAAGATACAAATAAGATGAAAGTAAAAGGATGGAAATATATATAACATGCAAACAGCACCATAAAAAAGCAAGAGTAGCTATACCAATATGAGACAAAATAGACTTTAAAACAAACAAACAAAAAAAGGATACTAGAAATAAAGACAATCATTTTATATTGATCAATCCGGAAGCAACATATAACAATTATAAATGTATACACACTTAAATAAAGAGCCCCAAAATATATTTAGCAAAAACGGACAGAATTGAAGGAATAAATAGAAAATTCAACAATAATGGTAGAAGACTACAATATCTTACTTTCAATAGTGGATAGAGTGACTAGGCAGAAGATCAACAAGGAAATAGAAGACTTGAACAACAATATAAACCAACTAGACCTAACATACATCTATAGAATACTCCACCCAACAACAGAATACACACTTTTCTCAAGTGAACATGGAACATTCTTCAAGACAGATCATATGTTAACTTATAACACTAGCATAATTATATTTAAAATTGAAATCATACAAAGTATGTTCTCTGATTACAATGACATGAAATTAGAAATCAATTACAAAAGAAAGTTGGGGAAATTCACAAATATGTGGAAATCAAGCAACATATCCCAAAGTAGCCATAGGTCAATTAGAAATTCCCATAGGTCAAGGGAAATTAGAAAATACTTTAAGATGAATGAAAATGAAGACACTGTATACTGAAAGTTATGGGATGCAACTAAAGTGCTTAGAGGAAAGTTATAAGCTGTAAATGCCTACATTGAAAAGAAAACCTCCAATCAGTAACAACCTTCCACCTTAAGACACTGGAAGAAGAAAAGCAAACTAAACTTAAAATAAGCAGAATGAAGGAAATAATAAAGATTAGGGAAGAAATTAATGAAACAGAGAAGAGAAAAACAATAAGGAAAATCAACAAAACTTTCTTGTTTTTCTGAACAAGAAAAAGCGAGAAGGTACAAATTATAAAGTCAGGAATGAAAGAGGGGACAATACTACTGACTTAACAGAAATAAAAGGATTATAAGGGAATCTGTGAACAACTATGTGCCAACAAATTTGATAACAGATGAAATAGACAAATATCTAGAAAAATTAAACTACAAAAATTGACTCAAGAAAAAACAGACAATCTGAATAAACAAGGAACAAGCAAAGAGGTTGAATTAGCAATAATTAAAAAAAAAACTTCCCACAAAGAAAAGCCTAGGCCAAGATAGCTTCACTCATGAATTCTACCAAACACTTAAAATAAATTATTGTGAATTCTTTACAAATTCTTAAAAGAAATAGGAGGAACACTTTACAATGCATCGTATGAGGTCAGTATTATCCTGGCAGCACCAGACAGACATCACAAAAAAGGAAAACTACAATTAAATATCTCTTAGGAATTTAGATGAAAAAATATTCAGTGAAATACCAACAAACCAAATCCAGTAACATATAAAAAGGATTATACACCATGAAAAGTAGGATTTTCCCCCAGGAATACAATCTTGGCTTAAAATCCAAAAATCTATTAATGTAATATACCATATGAATGGAATATAGGACAAAACCCACATGATTATCTCAACAGATGCAGAAAAGGCATTTGGCAAAATTCAATAGCCTTTCACATAAAAACATTCAGCAGACTAGGAATAGAAGGGAGCCTCTTCAACGTGATAAAGTGCATCTACAGAAACTTATAGCTAACATCATACTTAATGGTAAAAGACTGGATGCTTTCCCTCTAAAGTTGGGAATAAGACAAAAATGTCCTCTCTTGCCACTTGTATTAAACCTTATACTGGAGGTTCTAGTCAGGGCAATTAGGCAACAAAAAGCAATAAAAGGATCCATATTGGACAGGAAGGAGCGAAAGTATATCTCTTTGCAGATGACATGATCTTATATATAGAAAATCCTAAATACTCTACTCAAAATAATAGAAAATAATAGAACTAACAAACAAGTTTGCAGAATACAAGATCGATATACACAAATCAATAGTATTTCTATACACTAGCAATGAACAACCTGAAAGTGAAATTAAGAAAATAATTCTATTTATAACAGGCTCAGAATAAATAAAATACTTACAAATAAATTTAACAAAAGTAGTGCAAGACTTAGATGTTGAAAACTACAAAGAATTGTTGAAAGAAATTAAAGAAGACTTGAATAAATGGAAAGGTATATCATGTTTATGGATCAGAAGACTTAATATGGTCAAGATGCATTACTCTCCAAATTGATCTACAGAGTTAAAGCTATCCCTGTCAAAACCCAGCCAACTTCTTTGCAGAATTTGACAAGTTGATCCTCAAATTCACATGGAAATTCTGAGATCCTAAAATAACCTAGGCAATCTTGAAAAAGAAGAACAAAGTTGGAGGACTCACACTTCACAATTTAAAATCTTACTACAAAGCTATAGTAATCAAGACAGTGTGGTACTCACATAAGAATAGAAATGTAGATCAATAGAACAGAATCTAGAGTCCAAATATAAGCCCTCACATTTACAGTGAATTGAGTTTCAACAAGAGTGTCAATAGGGGCAAGAATAACTTATTTTAAACAAATCGTCTTGGGATAATTGGATATACATACGTAAAAGAATAAACTTGGACCTCTTCCTCTCATCATACACAAATATTACTCCCAAATAGGTCATAGACCTAAATGTAAGAGTTAAAACTATAAAATTGTTAGAAGAAAATGCAGGAGTAAATATCCATGACCTTGGGCTGGGTAAAGCTTTGTTAATTATGGTACCAAAAACACAAGCAGCAAAAGAAAAAAGGTAAATTGGACTTCATCAAAATTAAAATATTTCGTATTTCAAAGAATACCATAAAAAGTGAAAAGACAACCTACAGAATGGGAAAAACATTGCAAATTATATATCTGGTAAGGGACTTGTGTCTAGATTTCATAAAGAATCCTTACAATTCAATAATAAAAAGACAATAACACAATTTAAAAAATGGGCAAAGACCACAAATAAACATTGCTCCAAAGACTATATAAAAATGGTCAATAAGCACATGAAAAGATGCTCACATAATTAGCCATGAGAGAAATGCAAATCAAAACTACAGTGAGATACTACTTCACACCCACTAGGATGTCCATAATCAAAAAGAGAGCTAATACTAAGTATTGATAAGAATGTGGAGAAATTAAAACTCTAATGCATTGTTGGTAGTAATATAAAATTATGTAGAAACTTTGAGAAACTGTCTGACCATTCTTCAAAAGGTTAAATATAGAGTTATCATATACCTGACAATTCCACTCCTTTGCATATACCTAAGAGAAATGAAAGCCTATGTCCACAAAAAACTTGTACATGAATGTTCATAGGAGTATTAACCATAATAACAAAAAATGGAAACAACCCAGATGTCCATTAACTAATGAATGGATAAATAAATCATGGTATATCCATATAACGGTATATTATTTTGCAATAAAAAGAAATGAAGTACTGATACATGCAACAACATGGATGTACCTTGAAAACATTATGCTCAGTGAAAGAAGCCTGTCACAAAAACACACATGCTTGATTCCATTTATATGAAATATACAGAACAGGCAAATAAATTGAGACATAAAGTAGATTAATGGTCCCTAGAGCTGGGAGGGGGGACAGAAAATCAGGGGAAATGAGGTGTAATTGCTAGTGGGAATGGGGTTTCCTTTTGGAGTAATGAAATGTTCTAACATTGATTTTGGTGATGTTTGTATAACTGCTAATAACCTAAAACTCTTGAATTGTATACTTTAAATAGGTGAATTGTATGGTATATGAATTATATCCCCTGTTGTATTAAACATGCTTTTTAAAAGAAACAACAACAACAAAAAATGAACAAACACAGAGGAAGCTTGAAATGACCATTTTTTCCCCAAGAAAATAATTATCTGGCACATTGGAGAAAGTTCCTGGAGACAATGTAAGCATGGTTCATGGATGCCTGTGATGGAAGAAAATGGGTGGATTTTTCTACTTTTTCTCAAGAATGGAATGGGGTAAGGCTGATGAGTGGGAGGAAGGCAAAATCACCCTGTTTTCCTAAGAGGGTGGTTCAGTTCCACATCAGTGAAGTACTTTCTCATGTTTTTGACCTGTGAACCAGAATCCATTCCTTCAAAGCTGGGCTCCAGTAGGTAGTTATCATCCTTTCCAGTGCTCTTTATTTCCTACTACAGTTTCATGTTTCCATCTATGATAATTTTCCTTCAACCAGAACTTCCTTTAGTATTTCCTGTAGTGTAAGTCTGCTGTTTGTCTCCATTTTTCTTCGTATGTAAAGTGTCTTCATTTCACCTTCATGTTCAAAGAACATTTTTACTGGGTATACAATTCTAGGTTGGCAGTTTTACTTTCAGCACCTCAGAGATATCATTCTACTGTCTTCTGGTTTCCATAGTGTCTGTTGAAAAGTCAGCCATCAGTTTAATGTTGCTCCTTCAAAGGTAACGTGTCTTTTATTTCTCTGTCTCTCTGATTTTCACGTTGTCTCAGGTTTTCAGTAGTTTGGTTATGATATGCCTAGCTATGATTTTCTTTGATTTATCTTGCATGGGTTTCCTGGGATTTAAATTCTGATGTCTTTTTTTTGTTTGTTTTGAAAAATTCTTGGCTATTTTCTATTCTGCCCATTATATTGCTTCTGCTCTTTCCTCTTGTTCTGGAACTTTGATCTCACCATTCTTGCATTTTTTTGACTACATGTCTCACATGTCTCTTATACTATTCTTTTTTCTCTCTGTGCTATTGACTTGTCTTCAACTTCACTTCTCTTCTTTCCAAAATGTCATTACACCAATCCAATGAATTGTTAATTCTAAATATTTAGTTTTAGAATGTCCATTTGATTTTTTTTGTACAGGTTATAATTTTCTGTTGGGTTAACCATCTTTTCATTGATTTTGTCCAGCTTTTCCTCTATTTTATTTAATACAGTAAATAATGTTCATTACTTTAATACCTTCTCTGATAATTCTAAAATCTGTATTTTTCTGTGATTTTACTTCTTTTGTTTGATTTTGTCTTGGTTATTGGTCACATCTTCCTGCTTCTTTATT